>OZ005748.1:4713088-4913088 GCA_963930835.1 Spongia lamella | reverse complement strand
ACGAACCACATATGGAAGCGACGTAATCTACACCATTAACTTACCGTGGCATGGACGATAACACAAACCATGTAAGGATGTGCTGTAATCTACGCCATTGAATTCTCGAACACACGTGCATTTCCTGATTTTTGTCATAATTCTTGGTGCACGGCTGATTACACTAAAATTTGAGGGGCGACTCGCTAGTGCTCGCCCCAATTATGGACTCTTGCTGGCACTTAACTGCTATTTCTAGCTTTAAAAAAGATATCAAATCTCATTGAAACACTCAGGCTGTGAAAAAGTTGCAGCCAAGAAAAAGGTTCGTATGAAGTCATAAAATCGAAATGGGATGCCAAGGCCATGGTGTGTTCTGATGGAAATAAAATGCAATTCTGATGGAAATACAATGCAATCATGATTTCAGGCCGCAAAACACTAACAGCTTGATAAAATCAATGTTGTATGGCCTGAATGATGATCAATTCATCAAATGCTCAATCATTGCTCATAAGAGTAAAATCGCTAAACTTTCTGCTGCCATATTTTCTGCTTTACAATATAATTATGTTGATCGTGCCATTGATTTACCGTATTTACTTGATTAAATGCCACACCTTGGATAGTAGCCACGTTTGCTTAGTACCACAATGGATTTCAAAATTATGGGTATAAACGTTATCTCCGAGTATTGAATAGTGTTCGAACTTGAATAGTCGCTGCATTGATTTTTCAGACTAAGGTAATAAATGCTGCGGCGTTTAACCAAGTAAATACGGTAAGCAATCTTTTGGCTGATGCTGTATAGTTTTACAAGCCATAAAATGACACAAATTCCTTACTCAACATCAACACATGTATGATATAAATGCAGCGAGTATTTAGCAATGCATGCAAATCAGTAAATTGGAACCTCAGGCACTTGCCATAACAAGATGTTTCATAGAATTACCTATCATATGTCATCTATGTTGTGCAGCACTAAGCAAAAACATTAGAATCCCCAACTAGCGCACAGCTATTAGCAAATGGGATTATTGGTAGTTGTTGATGAAGACAAAGGTAAACTGTGATATACACAAAGCCTTGCTTAAGCAACAACACTACCAAAACAATGTTGTTTTGGTAGTAACAAAGGCTCAAGTGATGTGGTTCCTCTATATATGTAAGATTGTATTGAAACATTTCGTGCACAGCAAACATTCAGTCGAGTATTCAGTTCAATGCTTTTTACATTAAGCAGTCTTTTAATATCGAGAATTGAAGTTATCATGACATAAAATGACAAAAATTTATATCATGATATGACATATGAACTTCATAAAGCTTTTGTGATGACATCATTCAGCTGTATAATACGCATCTTCCATGGTAAGAAATGCTGAGTACTGGTGACTATCATATAGTCATTGTGCCACAACTTTTGTGCATAAGAATACTGTAGGATTACACGTCCTCCATATATACTTATAATATTCTTGTACCTTGACTTTTTCACCGTGATAAAAACATACCATTAGTACATCACTGTGTAAGCAGCCTTGCCCGGTATTGTAAATATTGTTCTACTTTCTATTCACATTAAGGTATCTAGTGACTGAAAGTCAGTATGTTGAGCTGTTAGTTTTTGCTGTTGTGCAATTTACTTTTGTTTATGGAAAATGAAACATACCATAGTCCAAACATTATTCCAAACAACAAGTTTTAATATGTTATTATATTTCCTAATATGATCTCATGTTTATCGGTACTAGTGGGTACATAACGTATCACATTGTAGTAAGGATATGGCTGATAGTGCTGTGGTGATTTGTACTCACTAAAATGATCTGTGATCTCCAAAACTGTTAATCATTTTACATTAGTCACTTTACACATTTGGTTATCCATCGCAAAACAAACTCATCTTATACATCTACTGAAAGATCTGCGTATAAATGATAGGTGGACGGATAAGCAATTAATGCATAAATTAGAGTGGTAAAATCTGTCTCTTCACCACCATTATCAAATATTATCTTCTCAACCACATAAAAGAAATTGTAAGAAAAATGCTAGTGTTATAGTGCTATGGTGCTGTGCCACTCTACCGCTCTTGAGCAAGACATGCACACACTAAGGGATAGGGATGCAACAATATGGGTCATTGCCATATTGCATTTGAGGGTATTGCAATATATTGCTGTATTTTGAAAAAAGAACACATCATGTCTTTAAAACTTGTTTTTAGCAGTAAAGGCTACATAAGTAGAAACATGTAAAATAACAAGAAATTGTACTGTATATTTATGGTTACAAGTAGTGCTGAAACAAATAGCAATTTTTACTATTTGAATAGTTGGTTCCCAATTCAAACGAATACCGATTAATCTATTGTCCAAAACCATATATAAAAATGACCTAATACCTCTGATAAAGCAGCTTATTATCAGGTTAGTATCACAAAAAGCAACTAAAAAGTAAAAATTATCTTCAAAATAAAATAAAACCTTTAGTCAGATATCCATTATGCAATAAAAAACAAGCTATACTAGATAAATATAAGGCTTTAAATAGAAAAACGAATATTCTATTACTTTCAAACTACTCGAATATCATTATTACTAACGAATAGTCCAAATATCCGATTATTCCTTTCAGCATTAGTTACAAGAGCTCCAGTCATTTTTGTAGTGTAATAATCGGATACTTATAACTTTGAAGGCAATAAATGTTGCAATATATTGCAATATATTGCAATAAGCAATATATCAATATTTTTATCAGGTGTATTGTATTGTATTGCAGCAATAGATATTGCAATATATGGATATATTGTAATATTGTTGCATCCCTACTAAGGGACACTGATTTAAAACTACAATGATTGAAGGCGTACGACCAAAGCAATCCAAACTTATGGAGATTATTGAGGTATGCAGAAAGAAGCTCTATCACTGTACAGGTGCCTTGGAATATCATCCCTGAAGTTAACTATTTAAGGAAAGGAATGTTGAAATACTCTTCCAATGATTAAAGAAGTGTAAAACCTTCAGAAATGTAGGTATGTACATAAGTAACAGAAGCAATGAAAATGAAGTACAAGATCTTTTTAATCTTATATGCACCTGTAAACTTGTGGTATCACCTTACTGAACTAGCAGTAAAATAGTTTTACTAAATTTGATGTAATTTCCTACTGTAATATCAGCAGGGATCAGTAATAAACTGTATGCTGTCTAGACACAACAGATTGTGTCCATAACTCAATCCCACAATACCTTATATTTGTCCACAATTGGCATTCTTAATGGACCACCATCGTCTCTGGGAATTGGCGGGAAATCGTCCAGATACTTAATGAATGGAGATCCCCTAAAATAATAGGATCTGTAGTCATATAGGAACACACGCACATATGTACAAGGACACACACACACACGCACACACACACACAACACCATCATACTTACTTGTACCATGGACAGACAGTTTTGTCCACATGATCTTTAAGGTTGGTACCTGCTAACCCTGATACCGGTATGTAGTAGATATCTACATGATACAAAGAAGGTGTCGAACTGTACTCTAAGATTATGTGAACATTTATTCTACCTGTCTTTGGATTAAATCCAACTGTTTTCAAAAATGGTGTGAGCTTTGTTTTACACTCCTCAAATCTGTAGGAACCAGTAAAACAATACACACTAACATCACATGGTGTGCAAGACAGAGCTACTGGCAGAGTTAATGTTTAAGGCTGTACCGATACCGATATGATATCGGTATAATATCGGTATCAGTGTGTGTGTGTGCCAATTAGATTCCGATATACATTTGACAAATTCAAGGATGGTTTCACGTGAATTAAGCAATGAATATGGCATTCACTGTTTAAACAAGCTCGGTTAATGCATTTTCATGAAGCCACACTGCTTTTATCAGTGCGCTATTGTGAATCGCCCACGCACACAAGATTTTAGCAATACGTCCTGTGCAAAAAAGCCTTCTGGCCACACAAGACTGGAGAAAATGAAGGATTAATGTAGAAAATTGGTTAATAGCAAGAGATAATGGTCATTTTTACAGTATCGGTTGCTAAATTCTATGTATCAGAAATGGTATAAAATATCGGCATCTAAAATATCATATCGGTACAGCCTTACTAATGTTTCTTATGATAAGGCTGAGCAAATTCATTTGGTAGGACAAATATATTATACATTTCCGATGGCAAAGCCAATAATACTCCGTATTAATGTTCAGCTTACCAACTTCCAATCCATATTTTGAGCTCTGCATGAATGCACGAGTGCACACACACACACACACACACACACACACACACACACACACACACACACACACACACACACACACACACACACACACACACACACACACACACACACACACACACACACACACACACACACACACACACACACACACACACACACACACACACACACACACCTCTCTTCAGACCACAACACAGTGGGATCATCCATCTTATTAATCAGTACTACCAAATGTCTCACTCCAGCTATCTTCACCAACATAGCATGTTCTCTATAAGCACACATCAAACAGTATAACAATGCTGAATAAGTTCCATAATACACACACACATACATACATACATACATACATACAATGTATGTATGTATGTGTGTATGTATGTGTGTGTGTGTGTGTGTGTGTGTGTGTGTGTGTGTGTGTGTGTGTGTGTGTGTGTGTGTGTGTGTGTGTGTGTGTGTGTGTGTGTGTGTGTGTGTGTGTGTGTGTGTGTGTGTGTGTGTGTGTGTGTGTGTGTGTGTGTGTGTGTATGTATGTATGTATGTATGTATGTATGTATGTATGACATACATACATACATACATACATACATACATACATACACACACACACATACATACAGGCCAACACCAAAAGTGCTTAGATATCAAGCTGTCGTTAATTTTCATACCCAGCTCTTTACAGTGTCTATACACACTACACACCTTAAGGAAACTTAAACATACAGACTAGTATAAGCTGATGTATGTACATATTGTGGAGCACCTGTTACTACCAAACATGGCAGTGACAGCCAATAAAAACAGCATGTAAGGATATCAACAATGTTGTACACCCAGTAGACACAGCAATACCATACAACAATGCATCCCCAGACAGTCCCATGGTATTCTGTATATACACTGTTGAGAACCAATAGTGAATACAAACCCTCTCCCATGTCCAAAACCCCATACTATGGGAATTTACATAACAAACAATGTATTTTACCTTTAAACAATGAAGTTGTTGTTTTAAAGGTACAACTATGCTGCAATGCAAGGTGTTTACCTGGTCTGTCCCCTGCGTTCAAAGCCGGTCTCAAACTCTCCTTTACGCGCAGATATGACCAAGATGCCAATGTCACCTTGAGCTGCACCACTGATCATGTTTGAAACAAAACCAGCATGCCCCGGGGCATCCAGAATAGTATAACGTTTCTTCTCTGTATCAAAAAATGCCCTACCAGTTTCAACAGTTTTCCCCTACATACAAATAAAACTCCACATAAATAGAACTACACATAAATAAACTCCACACAAATACAAATGAAAGAGCATAAGAAAACCGATAGTGGCATATGGTAATGCATATCCACACTAAAAAGGAAAGGTGTTTACTCATTGATAATTCATATATTACTGGACAATCACATACTAGCACCTGTTGATGTCATACAACTCTAACTGGAGTGATAAAGTTGTGAAAGAGATTCATAAACACAATTAACTTGTGTGTGTTTGAAGCACATGTACAGGATTCTGTCCACACCGGTTGACAGTGGTACAAAGCGGCCAGCATCTTTTAAAACCAACCAGTACAAAAATCACTGATGCATGCATGATTACAACAGCCATGCATATACAAACCAGTCTCATGTCAACTTCATAGCCAAGCCACCATTGAGAAATTCCTGGGCAGTATTTTATATGTATTGCATGTGACGTACTTCAACTTTGTTGTGTATAATGTTAGCACTGTAGTTATAATACAATCAATAATGCTGGCATGAATTTCAACTACCACACAGTTTTGACAGCTTTGAAACAACTTATTATATAAAACAACTATTGTGGTAAAAACAAATTGACTTTGGCCAGTGGTTATCCAAAAACCAGATGCTCACACACGCTATTTAATTAGTAACAATTTAAGTTTCTGCCCAATGACTTCATATTACATTGTATCCTATAATAGTGAAAACTGTATGTACATGTACATATGCATAGTAGAGATGGGACGATACAGGGTATAAGAGCATCGATGCATCATGCCAAAAGTATTACGTACATCACTGGTTTTTGAAGCATTAATCCTTTATGCATTACACACAGCATTTATTGATCGATACACAGCGATGCATCGACTCAATCTGCAGTATCAATATGCATATTGAACCATTATCGGGGCTGCATTTAAGGGGGATGGCATTCACCCCTCCTAGGTTAAATCTTGCCCCCTAGATTTTGGAATACAAAATTGAAATCCTATATATAACTGTGTTAAAAGATTATAGACTATAATATCACAAGATAAGCTCCCCCCTACATCTCGAAAAACTTCAATTTGCCTTCCTAGCTGCATTTTCTGGATTCAGCCTTGCAATACATTGATGCATCACAGTATTGTCCCATCTCTAATGCATAGTATTTTATTAGTTGTGGCTTAACTGCTAGCAATATACAAAATTTATGAAAGAATCTCACCTTCTCTCGCTCCTCTAAGTTTGTATCCAAGGCCCACGACAAGTACCTAAGATGACAGATAAACAAATGTTAATAAAATACGTGTTCACTAACAAACCACAAAGTCATTCAATATGGTTAATATGAAATAAGATCTATTTTCTGTATGCAGGTATATCAATGCCATAGTCATACACTGAATAGTATTGATTACTGTATGGTATGTAATAAGGATTGACACAGTAATTAATATGCTCCGAAGATATTTTAAATTATCACAACTGTCAAGTGCTCATGGTGTATGTATATTCCTGTGGTATCATCATCTTAAAGTTTTTAGCTATATTCAAATATCCTAGGCTTCCGAGATTTCAGTGAGATTAAAATGTACAATGTATAAGGAACGTACAGTGTTACCTCATTACTGATCTTATCTACTGTTCCTTAAAGTTACACAATACTGATGTGCATCCTCGATCATTCCACATACCCAAGAGCTTAAAAAAGCCCTCTTGGAAAAAAACCAAGGTAAACACATGCGCACATATGCACGTACATACACACACACACACACACACACACACACACACACACACACACACACACACACACACACACACACACACACACACACACACACACACACACACACACACACACACGTACACACATTCCAAGCAGTAAAATAAAATCATTCCTGCATCTTCCTACACATTTATACCCCTCGCATAGCAGTGTGTGAAAACACATCTATGGCTTCCCCACTAACAACCACTCAATAACAACTATAGAGACTACATCAATTTTACATCTCAGAGGCTTGAAGATAAAATGGCAAAATGAATAACAAGCTTGACTGAACTAACAGACACAGAGCTGTGTGGGAGAACACAACAGTGTCCAATTGCAATGAAACACTTGGGACTGCATGATCATAACAAGCCAGGCATCCTATTACAGTTGCTACATGAATACACATATACTCTGTTGTGGTATCCCATAAATGTGGGCCCAGATGAACAAATGTGGTTATACAAATGGTATCAACAAAAAAACACAGACAACAGTCTGGCTGTCTAAAGAGACACAAGAAGGCTGTTACTCACAAGAGGAAATGGTTACACAACAATTCCATATGACCACCCTCATGCACTGCATACAGACAGACTGTTCAGAAATGAGCAGACAGTGAAGTGAAAGGGAATTCAAATTAAATTACCTGTTACCATCAGCATTTGTATAATGACTAGACAGGATATATGCTCACCATGTTTCCCTATTCTTCTCCTTTGCTTCTCTCTCATACTTCTCAAGTGTTCGCTTGTCTACTTGTCCAGTCAGGTACCTGTACAAACACAGTGGGCATTAATTAAAACACAATGTGATGAAGGATCCAGTTACAGAATACACAGCTAAGCATACTTTGATCATAGGCTTACATTCTTCAAGCGTTACTAAAATTTATTTATGTAAAACTCTCATGCTACTGAAAATCTTCCAATTATGATATTTATTTTTTACCCTAAGTTATAAATACACTGGACTTATATTAGCAAATCTGGTCACATTCAAAAAACCCTGGCCAAAATAGAAAAGTAAACACATTAAAGTTCAGTTGTGGCAAAATTTTGATGAATGACTACCAACAACATGTGCTATACAATAACTAACTAACATGACATGTCCACCGATAGTTGATTTTCCGGCGTCCACATGACCGATGAACACAATGTTGACATTCTCCTTGTCATTTTCTGCTCTCTGTGGAGCAGCAATCACTTTTGTTTTGGGAACTGGAGTAGCACTCGGTGAAGACTGACTGGTCTGCTCCACTTTAGCCTTCAACTCTGGCTCTAAATCATTATCCTTTTTATTGCTCGCTCCAGCTGCTTGCGTTTCATTAGTTTTAACAGTTACATCAGCACCTGGTGGTGTATCATCTGCTTCTTTCTGGTTACTTGGTATAGAAGTTTCTTTAATGGATGGTTCGGTTATGGTGTTGCTGGTGGTAGCAGGCTCGCTAGTAGTGCTGGTGACCTGTGTTACTGTTAATGGTTGTTGTGTGTTGCTTGTTTCTGTCGGCTTAGTGTCATCTGCTGCTATGTCCTCCCATGAGTCTACCTCACCACCTCCTCCTTCTGGGATTAAGAAATGATTACTATTGTTTATTGTAGGCACACACACACACACGCATATATATCTGTGCACACGTACATACGCCCACCCACCCACACACATGCTTGCATACATGTTTGTACGTACGAATGCACAAACACACACATACACACAGAATTAACACACACAGAAACTTGGCCAATAAATCCAGATATTCAATAACACATTTAATACATCATAATGTAATATAGACAGAGGAAGTGCATCATCTGCCATCAGGGAAGCTGTGGCTCATGTACAATAAAAAAATTAATTATTTCACTGTCTCTTATACAGGGCCTCATGTATATACTTGATATTATTTTACAGTAGTGTGGGAAACATAATAACTTTTGTAAATACAAAAAGTGAGTATCTATCTCTCAATACATACATACAATACATACATGCACATACATATACGGTTTATACACGCACGCACATGCGCGCGCACACACACACACACACACACACACATAGCATGTTGATTTACCATTTGACTGCTGTGATGGTTGCTGCTGAGCTTGCCAGTGCTGTTGCTGTTGCATGGCCTGATGATAAGCAGCCATCTCATATTGTTGTTGTTGCCCATGCCCAGCATAGCCAGGAGGGATCACACCACCATAAGATGATTCTGACATGTAACCTGAAAATATTAAATACAGCCACAAATCACATCTGCAAGATACAAAACTGATGCATGTCATTTAAATGTTAAACACAATCTGCTATCAACTGATTACATAATGGTGAACAATCTTAATGTATAAAACAATTGTCACTATTACATCACAGCACAACCAGACAGCAACCATTCCTTTAATGTGCTTTGATGCCCTGACATGAAGAGAATTCAAAACACATCTTACAGTGTTGATATCAGGCATTTCTGACTGGAAGTAAAGCCAATCAAGTGTACAAATGAAACCAACAGAAGATGTTGAAGGGACAAAAAGGTTTTATGCAGGAAACTTACAATAGTAAATGGTTTTACTATTGCAAGTTTCCTAATTTTGAAATTAAATATCAAAAGGTTTTCATCCATACCTTCATTATATGCCATTCTATTAACATTTTGCTGGTTGGGGTAGAGTCCAGGTGGCAACCCTAGAAATTTGATGCAAAACTTCGGATATTATCGGACATTATAATAATGTTCTAATAAATGCCCTCTGCTTACCCATGCCGTGTTGATAATACGGCTGAGAATGGCGGTACCCACTGCCCGACGGTCCACCCGGCACAAATGGTTGAGCGTTTATGTTCGGAACAAACGGCATCGCTCCAACGTTGAGTCCACCGAATTGCGACTGTAAATCTCCCGCTGAGGCATTACCAGCATTCATTGGCATGGGATCCCACGGCTCTCGATGAACGGACATGACTATTCTACAAACCAGAAAATTGAAGGCAACGTGATGCTTGAGCGGTAAATCACGTGTACGGACACGAATTTCACCGCGGTTGCGTAACTTTACCACGTGCGCATTGGTATAAAAGGCAACTGATCGCGCTATGTTGTCCAAGAGACTGGAGGTCTGAGGTTGTTGTGAAATGGTCTGTGATAACGAAGAAGATTCTATAGAGAAATACTTGAATGGTGTAGGCTGAAGATACAGAAAGCAGCGTTGTAATTCGAGTTTTAAAGCGGTCATCCGCTTTACAAGGAAGAAGAAAGATTTTACAAAGAAGAAAGTAAAGAACAGAATGGCTACTGGGAATAACGTCGAAGTTTTACGATCGCCGAAGCATCAAGCAACCCACGGGGCAAGCCAGCCAGCGGGGAAGACGGCGTCGCGATGTTCACAATGTCAACACATTTGTCACTATCCAGTGGTCGCTGTACAGAAGTATGCTAAGATATCCGTGTTCTGCTCGATGAGTTGCTTTGCAAAACATGCTTCAGAAACTTTGTGACTTTACTATAAATATGTATCATTTTTAATGTGTAGACTACTTGTACAATACTTATATAGTAACTTTTAATCACTGTCTTACCTGGAATGTTTAGGGGCGTTTATTCGCGGCAACTGGACACGTGGTGTTTGTGGTTTTAGTTTGGTTTGGTAGGCGTGTGCGATTGAATACCCATGACTAGTCCCGCGCCGCCCGCCCCAATATTTTTAGGGGCGGGCGGCGCGAGACTAAGTTATGACAATATCAGTAATGAGGAATGATATTAAATACATCACCACGGTAGATTATGGCACCACCATTAAGTAAAGGTCATAGATATTCGAATATCTATGCTTAGGATCACAGCATGAGATATCATCCAAGCATCTATGATCCAAGAAAGCTATCAATAATATACTGCAACAAGCCTGTCGGTGGTCTAAAGACCATTTGCAGTAGACATAAGAAATAAATTGAAATGTACTAGAAATACAACACCAGTCACTGCACCAATCGTTTAGAAGCGCACTTTTAATCACGTGGGTCACGCTGTGACATCACTTTCGTTTCACAGCGGTACTGGTAAAAGGGTCTCACAAGTGGTGTCAGCACGGCGAGTCCTAGTAGGGCTAATCGAGATTTTATTATTTATCATAATAACTACCCGAAAACTGTTTGATGATACTCCGTAATTGGGTCACGACCGTTTAGAAGTAAGACATAATGTTTTGTTAATGTACCTTTTAGCCAATAATTTCTATCATATGGAGTTGCGTTGACTAGGCGAATATCAGTTGATATCGTTAATACTTTAATTTTGTACGAGGTGCTTTAACTAGAATTTTAGTCGGACATTTTTAATTAACTGTGTTGTTATTATAGACGAATATGGCGTACTGTCCAGTGGATAGCAGTAATTGGTTGTCTTCTTTTGAAGAGGAATGTGTGGGTGATCTAGAAGCAGGTGGTGATTTTGAGGAAGAGCTGCTGGTTGATAAGGAATTGGCAGCTCGTCGCCTGTGGCTAACATTCCAGGAGTCAGCGACTGCAGTATCGCAGTTCTACAGGGGTAAAATATATAACATCAACATGTTTGCCTCTACCTGAAATAACTAAGACAAGGCTTAAAATATAGTACTTATGGCGCATGTGTTAATTGTGGTTATCCGACATTGAAATTGGCACACAATGGAATTTATTAGCCTTTCATTAAGTGTACTGTTTGTTTACCACATTTGAACTTAATCATATCAACACTGTTGATCTGCTATTGAAGGTGAATTGTGCCTTTATGCTATATCAGTCTACGAAGAATGACCACCTTGCTCTTGCTGGGTCCTGTAATAATTCATTACTTGTATTGCGTATTACATAAATGTATACATGCTTGTAAGTCATGTATACAGTATGTATTCTTTAAGGTTGGGCCAAATGGTGGTAGGGTAGTGTGGAACAAAAGGTGTAAGGTTGGAGGTGTGTTGTATTTTTTAGTGTTAACAAGCAACACCAATCATCATGTAAAGTGCCTAGTCTTGTAAATTGATAAGTATATCAACTGTAGTAGTTGTTGTTGACTCTGAGTTTATTTGGACAATTGGAGTATGATGCATATAGACCTTAGGTGTGGTCAATTAAGTGAGAATCACAAAACTTGAATGGCTTCTGGATTCTCTAGGTTTTTATCTCTCGAGTGAGGACAAAGGTACCAAGTATTCTATTATGAAAATTGCCATTACAAAGAAAATCTCTATGTATAATGTACAAATATATTGTGTAATTTGTGTTACAGGCAAAAATCGATTCAGTGCCCTACTTACTTTGTTCTGCCAGTTGTAACGCCATTTCCCGTATATTTGCATGTTAAATTGCACTAAAAATGGTGACTTTGTGTCGCACATGAGTAAATTATGACATAACGAAAGACCACGCCTTAGGTCACACATGATCTTTAGAAAATCTATCCATCACTTCACTAAACCAATAGTTGTTTAAAATATTTAACAATGGTTTAAAGTTTTCACAATTGTAAACGATGTTAGATCAAGGAGATGTAAAAATATACTTTTTCATGTGTTTATGTTGTGTGTGCAGATTGTCAGCAAAAAGCTGGACCATCCGCTTGGACACCTTTTCATGAAAGTGCCAGTGCTGTGACCCAGTTGTACAAAGGTATGTTGGAAAATAACCACTTTTTAAGTTTGCTTCCTTGTGAAATGTTTTTCAGATGCTTTGGAAGTGTGCAGAGCTGGCATGGAGGCTGGCATACAACAGGGCCAGAAGAAACGCAACCGAGAAATCATGGCTTGGGCCAAGAAGAAACGAAAAGTTATTAAAAGAGAAGAACTGCTGGCATTTCTGAGCAACAGACCATATCGTGAAACCTCACCATTGTATAATAACAATAATCTTCCAGATACCTCGACGCATCTTTTTAGCAACGGTGATCCATTACACACTTCAAACAATAATAGCAATACGTTTGGCAGAACACAAGGACCTGGTTTACCGACCACTTGTAATTTTGTGTCAACAAATTGCACTTCGCCGTACCATGGCTCAGCAATGTTAAGCCCTCGACGAAGTAGGAGTTTTTTACGAGATGATCCTATGGCACTGAGTGAAGATATTAGAGACAATAGTGGCAGAAAAAGACAGATCAATCTGGCATTTGATTATGCAACGGAACAGCCTTTACCGAAGAGAGGACGTTTATAGCTTTATAAATTCTGCCAGCATTAAACTCTACTGATTGCGTGTGTTAATATTTTTTACTGTCAATGCCTTAATGATTGCTTAAAATTACGGATAAATACGGTACATAAATGGTACATGGGTGGGTCTCGAATTTAAAACGGGAAGGAAAATAAAATATTTTTCATGAGTTTTATCTAAGCTGAGTGTTCTGTTATTACTTTAAAGACCATAGCTGTAAAAAAAACCTGAAGAGTCGCCATGGCTGAACAGGGAAGTGCAGACACGCCCATTCACCATGCTGCAAAAGAAGGTGATATCGATGTGTTGAAGAAAGCGTCCAAAAAAGAACTACACAGAGAAGACAAAGATGGCTGGATCCCGTTACATTGGTCAGCGTGGAAAGGAAACGTAGAGGCGATAAAAACTATCCTTACAAAAGGGCAAGTGAATATAGACCTACGCTATAGTTTACTTCGTGTTCTTGACCCAGCCTGAACGTTTTAGAAATTTAGTTTTAATTTTGATATGGCATACTATTTATAGCCTAAGTCCATCTATATAATATTTCCTGGAGCTATATAATAAAGTAGTATCTAGACACAGGTTGAAATATGATATTCTTTGTAGGATTGATATGGATGCCTGTAACAATCTTGGCCGAACTGCTTTACATATTGCTGCTGGTTACGGTCAGATCAGAGCCGTTCAACTTCTGACTGAAGCTGGTGCCAACTTGTATGCTTTAGATAACAGAGGACAGACACCATCGCTTGTGGGATCGGATAACGGCATGAGAAATTGCTCCCATTACCTTGAAACTGTTGCCATGCGTATGCAAATGTATAATCCAGAGTTAGTGAGTAGATTAAAGATCAAGGCATACAAAGACTTACAAAAGAGAGTCAAGAAAGGAGAAAAGACGAGAAAATCAACTAAGAAAAGGGCTGCATCAAATATTGAATTCTCTACAGCCACTGAAAAAAGTGACACATTCAAACCTCGGCATCACTCAGAGTCGACATCACGTCATCACCATTCAAAGAAGCTGTCAAAACAGATGAGCGATTTGAATAACTTTGTACTGAGGCCGGCCAATTCTGCTGATCAGTTGGCTGAAAAACACGAGCTGGATACTACTTCACTGAAGGGGGACAGTCAAAGTGCACACCTTCCTTCTGATACCCAGACACTTCCAGCATCATTCAGACCACTGAAGACTAACACTAGTGGAATGCTAGAATCTCTGAATTCCCTTCCCGACAACCTACCACGAAAAAAGAAATCATCATCCTCTATGATTCCGGGTATGGAACAGTTTGAAGGTCCGACCAGACGCATAAGTGCTGTATCAGAGGCCCCAGCTAATACTAATATGGGAAGGAGTGTTAGTATGTCGTCAAGAATGAGTGCAGCAACTTACAGTGGTTATCCTCAGCCTGTGTTCAGCGAGAACGATTCACCGCTCACCACGTTTCTGCAATCCCTGGACATCACTGAAGTTGCACAGAAACTGTTTGATGAAAAAATGGATATCGATTCCCTACTACTTTGTGAGGAAAGTGACTTTTCCAGTATTGGCTTACCATTAGGGCCGAGAAAAAAGTTGCTGGCCGCAGTTAAAGTCAGAAGAGATACACTGACTAATCCAGGAAAGATGGAGGACACTTCGCTATAGTGTACAAGCTATAACTCTCTATTAGAACATACACATAACACACATACATTATTAGAGAAATTAAACAATAAATATTTGTGGCTTTTATGTGTTTATTTATGTCTGAGAATGTAAAAACGAGAAATTGTTATCTCTGTGGTAATGTTGAACTAATCTATTGTCACTGTGCCATCTCCTGTTCAATTTGGATGGCTCTTCGCACATCTGAGCAAGCTCACCTAACTTTGAGTGGAACACTTCATCAGTTTTGTTTACTTCAGTTTTCAGCTCCTCTATTTTGATTTCATGTATACTGGTCAAGCTAGTGCTTGGATTAAACAAAGACCGAGATGCTCTATGGCCAAGAGATTGAGCCCTTCGTGATTTACTACCGGATCCACAGGTAGGTGATCTTCGCATGATTTTCTTGAGGGATTCCTTTTCTTGCATAGCTTCCTGTATTTTCAATTGTAGAAGTTTCACCTGCTGTTCTAATTCATCTCTAAGAGAGTCATGCTCATTTGCTTCTATTTGTAAAGCTTCCTTGAGAGATTGCATTTTACTCTTGTACTTTTCTTTAACTGCTTTCAAATCTTCAATCCACAGTGACTGCTCTTTTACTGTTGCTTTACATTTTTCCAGTTCCTTTGTTTTCTTTTCCAAATCAGTTTTCAGTTGCTTATTTTCCTTCTGTAGTTCTTCAATAACACACTGATGTGTATTACTAGGTGGTGGGGGGCCTCTTGGTGGTGATAACTCAGGGTTAGAAGAATCTTGTGAAGAAGTAGAATCGTAAATGGAGTTTCGGTTGTTATCCTCATCAGATGTCCCCGAACTTATGATCGAATATCTTGATGTAAGAGGGCTAATTGTAGCACCACACAAACTGGGGTTATATTGGTGGGTAGTCAATGTACTGTGAGGTGTTGGCACCCACAAAGGTAAGCTTACTTCCTAAAAATATAAATGTATGTGTTACAACAATTGTGTGCATGGATTGTACAATGTACACTACCTTGCTAGATTTGGAACTTTTATTCCTTTTTAGTGAAAATATTGATTTTGATCTCTGTTTTTTCAAGGGCTGCATATGTGCACTTCTTATACTGTCTTGAATAAGGTCATACAAGTGATTGTGGCCCTCATGAGGTGTAGAGGATTCTGTACATGCTCGATTAAGTGCATATAGAAAGCTTTGAAGACTATCTGGTCCCTTTCTCTTCACCATTTGCAGCAGTTCAACAACCGCCTCTTTCTTTGAAGTACGTCTGACAAGCATGAGATAATCTTCATTGCTCAAAAGTCCCTCAGCTATCAGATAACAGCCTATGTCTTCTATCAGCAGAAAGCGCTCTAACTCAGGCACAAATCTATCCAATATATGCACCGTTGATGTCATGCTTTATTCCTAACAACAATTAAATAACCACTAGCTAGCTAGCTACACCCACTATAAGGATACAACTGAACTCTGGTACCTCCAATGCTTAAAATGAAGCTCTGCAGATAAAAATATAGTTTTTATTATAATGTTTAGGGAGTTGTCTACAATAATTCCCCATAGTGTATGCCTTATATAGGGTTAGAGAAATGTAAGCCCATCAGCTGCATGCAGGTTAGGGAGTAAAATATGGAGTGTACGTGTGGGTATGTGATAACTGTATGTGGGGAATGACACACAAAGCACTTTCTCCTACACATGTAGTTCCTTTCCATAAAGTGCTTTGTCATGCTTTGCGGGAGTCAAATAGCAAAATGTATGGGACACATCTGCAGGTGTTTATTTAAGCAAACTCCATTAAATAATGTTATTCCAAATGGCCACCACTGCAATATGGTGCATCTAGCAGATAGAGGATGAATTAGCTGTGGTCCACGCATGCATTATAATTATATATACATGCAATGCAAGCAAAAAGCAGATGCCCCGGCCCATCATGGGATATTGCATGCTCTCATATAGCCAGCTACCACCCCATTATCTTTCTACTGAACTATGTATTCAGTTTTGTAACTTTTACCACAACAATTCACACTATTCCAACAATGTCACTCATAAGGTACAAGTCCATGCATGATCATAATTATGATTGTCAAATAAGCTATTATTTTTATCTCATGCAATACTCTTGCGGAATGTGGATCCCTCGTAGCTACTCCTTTTTAAATTCACAAGCTAGTATAACAGATTCCTGCATGGTGTATATGTATTTCATATTACACAAATTAAAACTCCTAAGGTTTCTTCAAGTAATGTTTTTACTGGTGGCCAGGATATCATAATCTCATACGTAGCTAGCTACAGTAAGCGTGTAATGTATAGCAGTATTACAGCCACATATGTGATTATCAAGATATTAATACATGTAGCCAAGCCGATAGTCACTATGCCATCTTCTTCGCATTATGGGTGCATCGTAGTCTTGACACATTTGAACCATTTGATCCATCTTGCTGTGTATGGCAAGATCCTTTTGGCTCAGCTCTCGTCTCAACTGATCAACACTACGTTGACGGCTCATTGATGGCGGTCTCTCCTGTGCACTGTCATTGTTGTTATTTGAAGGTTGAGAAGTTTCAGGAGAAGGCGGACTAAGTCTGTCTGCATTGGGATCATAAGGAGCTGGTTGATACATGGGATATACAACAGACGGTCTACGTCTTCCCAGTGAATTTCCCATGTATCTTTGCATTGCTTCCCTCTCCATTCTAACTCTGTATAGCACCGCATGCAGTTGTTTAACTTCATATTCTAAGTCATCAATGATGATCTCGTCTTCCTTAGCTTGCTTACTGGCTTCACTTAACTGATACTGTAGGATGCGATTATCATCTTTCAAGTCCAAAATTTTGCACTCAGTTGAATCACTTTTCAACTTCACTTGTTCATATTTGATCATTAGTTCCTTGACTGTCGCTTTGTACATTTCTACTTGTTTACTCTTTTGTTTGATTTCGTGCTCCAATTCTTTGACTTTACGTCTCATTTCTGCAAGCAATACTTGACTGCCCGTGTCTTTAGAATTATCTTCAGTAGAATTATTAGTTACCGTCTCCACAGGAATATCACTTGCTTCCTCTGAAGGCCCGTTTAAGGAGCTGGCATATGGAGAGGTATGCAAGCTGAACCTAACATTTCCTAGCTGTTCATTATGAGGATCAGTGAGATATGAATCCCTCATTGAATCCCTCAATGAATCCTGAGATGATGGTAATGTCAGATCCATTTCAGTGGTAGGTTGTGATTGGGTGAACATTGTACTGTCCTCATCAGATGCTACATTAAGAGTGTTAATACTTGCTCTTCCTTTAGGCTGAAGTTGAAGGCTAGTTGATGGTTTCTGGATTCTCTCAGCACCAGATGATGATTCTGAAGTTGACTTCACATCCTACAGAAATAACAACATAACAACACACATGTAAGCTAAAATTTGTGGATGCATATGCAAACTAGTGGAGAAATAATTATATTTCAAATGGTAGAAAAACTATTCACTATATAGTTGACATACTTTCTTGGCTTTTCTGCCTCTTTTTGTCCATCCCAATAGAGAGAGCTTTGATTTAGATTTAGTTTGCTTGGACAATTGACTGTCATTGATATTAGACTGGAACAATTCTAGTAGGTGTACATGGCCCATGTGTGGTGGCACTGTATCATTACAGGATCGGCGTAGGGCTGTAAGGAAACACTGCAGGGAGCAAGGACCCTTGCGTTTGATCTTCTGCACCAACTCGATGACTGCTTCAGTTCTTGATGGACACCTAGCAAGCATCAAGTGCTCCTCACCAGTGATGAGCCCTTCTGATATCAGATATACACCAAGATCGTCCAACTGTACATTGGCTTCTAGCTCAGGAATGAGCCGGTCTAAAATATGAATAGATCTTGTTCTGTTAAAAGTCATCTCTGAAAATGTTCCAGCTACTATCTTTACAAGCAGTGTAGCTAAGCTGCCGTGCATTTATATAGCTAGCCGATGGAAACATGAACCAACCAAAGCAATGCAACAACAAGAGAATCAAAGAAGCTGTGGGAAGAATAGGAATCTGAAATTTGAATCAAAATAAAAATACCATGCGTAATGCAATGATCATTTAATCGTATTCACGGTTGAAGGATGTAATCCATCTGGATAGAACGAAGCTAATGTTTACTAACACTAGAATTTTAAACATGCATGAGTGATCCTAAGATTACAATTTAAAACACTGAATGTTTAGTTGTCAGATGTACCTATGGTTGACACTTTAGGTGTTTAAAATGTACAAAGCAGTACACATTTGTGAAATACATAAAAACAGGGTATGGCATTGTATGCACATACAAGACAGTACACACAAAATTCATAATAACATTTAGCTACTAAGAGAATAATATAATAATATGAATAAAATTAAGTCAATTATGAATCTTTATAGCTTTTTCAAATATGCTCCGTGATCTTTTTGGATTTCTGTTAATATGATCTAGTCCAAAGCAAGGAAAACCCAGCTGTGGGAAGTGTGATGGGCCTACATGAATGAGCAACAGAAATAATTCCCTTCTCTGTTATTAAATACTATACACATCCACACCTTTATCTCCATAGAAATATTTTATGTATAATCTATCGTCCTTTTCTGTGACAAAAGAACAACATCAGGAATTACCTCAATGTTGCTAGCTAATGAGGTGTGACTTATGCATAAACAAATATCAATTTATAACCTTCAAAGGTTTGTATACAACCTTCGAAGCTTCAACAAATGTTTGTACAACACAGGGTTACTTACTTTTGTCATAGACATTTATTAATAAATGCACTAAAGTTACCAGAAAATATTTTTCTAATAAGGGACACACGTAATAGTGTTTTGCAGCCAAAAATTATGAATTCGCCTTTTTGGCTGCTCAAGCAAGAGACAATAGCTACTACACAAATTACCAGCATACTTCATTATTTAGTGAAATATAAATATTTCAAATGTTGCATTTAACATTCGAAGGTAGGAATCTTCGAAGGTTTGTTCGAATCCAGTACATTTGTTTATACTCTAACTTAGAAGTGTAGCTACATTCAGTAGCTAAACCAGTTTCTCTTCATTTACTTACCTTCTGATAATACCTCCAGTTGAGTAGGACTTGAAATTATGGCACATTTATACTGTAGAAGTATTTCAGGTTCATTAAAACATGTCACATGCACAATGTACAAGCAACCTTTTCAAAGTCCTTATCAGATATATCAAGAAGTTTTTTAAGTCTATTTGTAATACTTGATAATAACTCCCCCTAAAGTTTGTAACATCATAAATCATAACACACTATTCATAAAGATCTACTATAGTTGTGTGCGCTTGTGGTATACTTACGTCAGTTAGTGGTAACAGAAATGGAATTCCAAAAGTATTGTGTATTTCCTGCAGACAAGATAAAACCCTGAAATAATATATATACACAAAAATAGAGATCATTACCACTACATCTTAATTATTTCAATTTTGGTTTGGGAATTAGACCATTAGCTATACCTTTGAGGTGCATTGTAATGTGTTAGCATCACTGTCACAGAGCTATCAATTACCTAAAGATGTGCTTAGGTTTATTAATTCATGCATAGAAAAATAGTGTTACTTGCATCTGGCATACATACATAACAGGCCCGGCGCCTATGCTGTGGCCATGGCCGCACCACTTTTGATCAATACTCACCATTGAAACTTGGAACCAGCTTACAGGATTCCCTCACAACAGTCATTACAGTAAATACTTACATAATTACCTCCAATCCATTCTAAGAATATAGCGCATCTACAAATACCAATAGATTCTAGCTCCACAACACAATTATTTTGTCTTATATTTAATGCACACCAAGGTAATTACTATAGGCGCATGTGTTTCACAGTTGCTAATATTTATAATTTACTGGATAAATCATACTCAGCATAAGTTCAGCTTGGAAAAGAGCAGTCTCACAATTTCAGGTCAGTTCAGGTTGGTTTAACTGCACGTGGTAGGAAGCTATTGCGACGTGCCTCAGTTGAGACACTGGCTTTTGTCTTTGCAGCAAAGGGAAAGAAACTTAAGTTAAATTGGACTGAAGTAAGATACAGATAATAAATTTGCAAGTGGAAAAGAGCTGGCATCATTTATTGTACTAAACTCTAAATTATAGCATTTTTATACAAGAACATTATAGTGAATAGTTAGGCTGTAAATGGCAGCATCACTCCAAAATTGCTGGCTCCCGGCCCTGCATAACATCAATACACACTCGCACTCACTCACATGGACCATACAACCATATATTATCATGGTACAATGCTTATCATGACATTACATTATATACAAAATTTAACATTAAATAATATTTCAGCGGTCTATATACACAACCGATCTGTGCATGTCACAACAACCAAAAGTGTATATCATATCATGATACTTGATCACCATGTTGATACAATGAAGAGTTAATAATATGTATATATAGAGAGGAGAGTATCCTACTCCCATATATCCCTGTAGAAACACGTAGCGTGAAGTTCTGAAGTAACAACAATGGGTGTGATGCTGTGACGTTTGTGAAGCCCCAAGAATGTCCGTTTGTGCTAGTGCACTCGACCTCATAGTAACAAGACAAAACCCATAGTACGGAGGTGACGCGAGTACTTGACTACATTTCTCTTTCAAGTAAGTAGTGCATTAGTTTCATGGTGTAAAATATATCAAAAACTACATAAACATTTGTACATACACACAATACATACCCTATTAAAGTGCGCCACAGGAATCAGTACTTGATCTGGTTTAAGACATACCTCATCTGACCTCATTTCCTATAAGGAAGTTTGAAATATTCTTTACCTAAGTATACTCTATTAGTATACATTTACGTATGCACTATTAAAGTCGATGGTTTGACTTACATCTATTCTCATAATCCTGTGAGGACTCAATTCACTAACAGGATGAGTTGGTAAGTAGAGCGTGACTATTCTGTGTTGAACAGTGTCTACTAGTCTATAATAACACGATTACAATACATATACTCATATCATATTGCATAGCACTTATTGGATGTACGTACGTACATACATACATACATACATACATACATACGTACATACATACCTTAGCTGTTTTGCAGTATCTGTATATTCAATGTGTTTAGTTGCTTCATCTAATAAATCTTTCACATTGCCATCTTTATTAACATACACTGTGATTTCTTTCTGCAATACATAACAAGTATGTTAGAACTTGCATAAAAGAGCTTCATTGTGACTCACATCTTCCTTTAAATGAGAATTTACAAACGTACACTTGAATACTCTTTTTCTTTCAAATTCATCAACAGGTATAGGTAACTGTATGTAGAGTAAACATGTGTATTGGAAAGAGCTAGTAAGACTATTTTTTACATAATGTGTGTATATACGTACGTACGTCTGTATGTATGTATGTATGTATGTATGTATGTATGTATGTATGTATGTATGTATGTATGTATGTATGTATGTATGTATGTATGTATGTATGTATGTATGTATGTATGTATGTATGTATGTATGTATGTATGTATGTATGTATGTATGTATGTATGTATTATGTACACGTAAGATCTCAGATGCGTCACCCATACAAGAACCGTTTCAACAGGATGACCATACCTTCTGGTAATAGAGATAAAAGTTTTGATCTGCATACTTAAATTTCCAGTTAATCAAGTCCCTTAGTGATGCATCAGTATTGTGTTGAATTGGAATATCAGGTAAAGTCCGGCTAAACAAATTTGATATCCAACTATAGCGGCATCATTATGTTGATACAGTATAATATTAGGCCAAACAAAGTTAAAAATATGCTTCTGATCTTTGTGATCATTTTTGATAACACATATACTAGCTATTTCCCAACTATAAAATATTGTAACAAATTCTTGTATAAAATCTTGAGCTGCTAATTATAAGAAAAGCCAAGTCTTAAAAAGCCTGGTAGCCTGCAGCTGGTCAATTTTAGGATGGCTGGACCAGAAACACATCTTTAACCTTGTGTGACCTTATGTAATTAAAAATAACACATGCACGGTTTTGCTTACGAGTGATTGGGTTTGAAGAATTGTAGGTAGAACCAATCGATGCCGAGAACGTGAGCAACTGCTTTTGCCATCTGAGCATAGGTCATTCTCAGATTGAGAGGTATAGCTACCCCATGATCACCCAACACATTGTGATCACAGAATATCACTTCTACTCTGTTGTATAGTTCCCTGTATAAACCATAATATCTTCATATAACAAGAACTAAAAATGGTTTTCACCTAAAGTATTCCTGTACTGTTCCAACTTCCATTTTATCCAGTGGTAAATCTGCCCTAGAAACCAACAAGGAGTCAATGATGATTATGTTTCTACAAGTACATAACAATAATACTGTAATGAATAAGCTACAGTACAGCTCAGTTACAAGATAAAATGCACTGTGTTGAGAGTTTACATGTCACAAGGGAGTTGAACTACTGTAGTTGTGCACCAATAAATAAACCCTTTGCCATTATTATAGCAGTGGCTGCGAGGAGATGGCATCAGTCTCCCAAGGTTTGGTGGCTGGGTCCTGCCCACTTCTAGCATGTGTTCAAAACTACCAAAGTATCGTGCTCCATGAAGGAGGATTGATAGCTTGGGCTTCCACAAAGAGATGATGGTATTATGGCTAAGCGGGATCACCTACTCACCAATCCAAAGGCAACGGTGCAGCGAGTAGTACTAGACCGTACGTGTTCACGAGATGAGTGCAAGGTTCACGTTCACTTGTTACCTTGGAGCTAAGCTGTACTGTACGTATGAAATAAGACCATATCTGAAAATGGACTATTGATGCATGACAGTTTGATAGAGCATACGTATGTACATGATGACAACATAAGAAAATTAGGACTCATTACTATGGAGCACCTATGTACGTAGCAAGGTATATGAAGTGAAGTAAATTTCAAGTTTCCCATTGTACACTGAATAAAACTACAAAAACCACAAAAGTTTTCTAGTTTTCTTCCTCTAGTATATTCCGTATATTAAATCTATGACATTAATTTAAATGCCGATTTTCCATTGAACACAATACATCTATCTCTATACTGGCAACCACAGCATCTAAGCATGACGTAACCGCAATTAACTTCTTAATGAATTCTTTAAGGCTTCTGCGAAAGTGATCTATTTGAAACAGAGAATCAATATGAATTTAGTCTGTCACATTGTGATTATCTTTATGTGACCTACACTATCAGCAGTTATGGGTAACCCATATACTGTACAATAACGATGGATATCACATAATGGATATCACATAATATTGAGTATGCTATGGTTGAAGTGGTATAACTGGATATTACAAACCTTTGAAAACAGATAATGTCTCCATCTCTGATTTCTTCCAACTACAATAGCAACACAATGATCATCAAAACAGAAAACAACAATATTAGTTTAGCCAAAAGTCCATAATAGAGAACTATTATGGACTATGTTTAACAACACGAGTGATAAGTTGCACACAATAATAGCTAGATGCCAAGATCAAGGGAATTAAGTGATTTAGTAACTGAAAGGTCAGAGGCTGTAGCACCCCAAATGCAGCAAGATGCTACGAAGGGGATGAATCATTAAGTTCCTGTTGGTCACTCAGTTCCTGTTGGTCATAGTGTGACTACATAAACAAGAATCATATGGCAATACCATTAGATGGCTTTATAATTTTTTGAGTGAAGAGGTTTTATAGTCTCTACAGTATCTACAAAAATAATTTGGCAATTATATAGGAACTAGCAGTATATATTTCTGACAATTTTGATGTGCTTAACAATTTGATAAACAAAGAAGTTGGAAGAAGATTTAATAGAACGCAGTGAAAATGTTGCACTAACAGCTACCTAGCAAGTATGTCCAGTCATGCTTGAGGGTACATGAACACGTGTAGTAGGTGACTAAGAGATATACGTAGCAAACCTGTAAACTCACTGTATTGTAGTCTAATAAGTTCACACAGTTAATGTGCCATGCTGTAATGTTACTTATGGATAGTGCAATGTACTACTCAACATGTGATATGTCTAAACTACCATAAAGCAGATGGCTAGCCCAAAGGCAGATGGCTGTACTAAGTACACATACAATAATACTCTTTATTAAATTCATAATATATATTTATAGTATGCACCGTATATGGTAAAACATTTGAGGAGGAAACTTTTCTCAACCGCAAATGTTTTCTGCTGAATAGTTCACTAGATTAGGCATTCGTTATTAAAAGTAGCTGCAACCACAAAGTTTTTCCTGTGAATGAATGTTTAATTTCTATTCTAACTGTGAAAGTTTTCCCCTCATATTAAGATCTTTTGGTATACGTAAGACCATATAAAGTTGTTTAATTATCTAGTATGCCAACTCTACCTGTCTTAGTTGTTTATAAGGATCAATTGGTTCTATCATATTAGGTTTAACCTCCTATTAACAAAGTTAATAGCATACACATATGGTAAGATATAAAATGTAATTACCTCATATAATAATAAGGGAGTATTGGACGGTAGTCCAACCTTTTCTCTCAAAAAAGGCATTAATTCAGCTACAAAAATAACATATATAATTTCATTGGCAGACTAAAGGCTCACCAAAGAATGACGTAATAGTTTCATAGGAATGTCCTACATAAGAGATTTTCTGTACAGCGGGGTCATAGTATTTGTAGAAGAGGAGAACTTGGCCTAAAAATAATAGTATCAGATATATCAGTAAAAAAAGGAAAACACACCGAGTTCCTTACTTCGAAAATCATAATCAGGCAAGCACTTTGCCTCCGAGTCTATGCATACACGTAACACATGACATGAAACGTTATGTATAGTATGAAGTGATTTCTAACCAGGGTCTAGTATTTCTAAGAATATAGGCCATGAGCTTCTGCAGTCAGCACACTCAAACACCTATAAGAATATATATTGTTATACACACTTCATATAGAAGTTTTCAATTATGCATCAATATTGGTCAAGCATGCATGATAGTGTTTCATTAGAGGATTTACAAGACTAGGAAATAATGAACTTCATCTTAACAGACCAAAGAACTAGTATTCTTTGTTGCGTGAAAAAGTGGATCCTGGATTGATTATTTTTAAAATTCTCTACAGATTGCATCATTAGTATTTAAAGGCATTAATTTTTTTTATTAAACAAAGGTACAGTGTTATTATAGTATTACCAATGCGGCTTTCCCGGGTAAGGTTTATTGTAAGGAGTGTTTTGGAAGCATGTAAAACTTGGACACCATGTTTTTCAACCCTACTATAAAGTACTATCATATTTAAAGTAAGAAAGAATAGTTTGGTTAGGGCTGTGACACACCACATAAAGCTATAAGGCAATAGGCGATTAACACCTGCAGTTATGAGAATGTTCCACAAAGGGGATGAGTTAAATTTTTATGTACATAGCCAAGAACAAGAAATAAATTTCTTTATGTTTAGATTCACTCCATAATCAACAACTGAGTAATAGCTTACTGATTTTCCCATGTTTTCAGCCAGCTCTACTGGGTTTGGTCTGATGGTGTTATTATTTCTCTTCTCTAAAGGCCACATCCTAATACAGTCCGGCTCAAAACCCTACGATATGTAATAAAATACAACCATATAATCTGAATTACTGATAATTCAATAGATAAAACTTTAAACTTAAGCAGTATCAGAACCATCAATGACAAGAGTATCGATAAGGTCATATACTTACCATTTGTTTGGCTAGAGACACTTTAAATTCTTGTAAGGTGCTAGATTTTGAGACTTTGAAACAAATCGGTTTTGCTTCTCCCATAAGAACGAGATCAGTTCCGATATGAGCTTGAAAATGTCCTTCAATATATACCTATCATTGCTGTGTTTATTAACATGTATATCAACCATGCTATATATTACCTCTACTTGAAAATATAGATGTGCTTCATTTCTTTCTTTCCTCCTTATTGAATCCACATGCCTGCCGAGTGATAAATGCATGAATAAAGGACACACATCTGATTAGTTGAAGTTTACTTTTCTTCTTCAAATCTTTTTACTAAATATTCTGAAATATCGTCATCTGTTACTTCCTGTAAGATATCCACTGCATGAATAATGAAATGATAATAATATGTGGATTACATTGTGTGCCTTCTCAACTTACCAATATGGCTATCTCTAATATACACCAACATGTATGCATTAGTACAGCTCCTCACTGCTGCACTGTCCTGTGTTCATATGAATACATTATATGCAAAACAATTCATAACACACACACACACACACACGCACGTACACACACACACAAAGTTACAGGTGCCAAATGCTAGTTATAGTATTTGTGGATCATGGACATTTTACAACTAAAAATGTTTCTAATCAAATGTCAGCTGAATTGTTATTTTATTAATGAAAACTTTTACATTTAGTGCTACTGTATTATTAGAGAGTATCAATCAAATGTTTGTAATTACATAGCATTGAGGTATCATGTGAGGAGGCTGAACCTAAGACTGTAGTAGGTAGTTGGCAATTTATCATTAATACTCAACTGTGGCTTAATTCCCATACCTTATACTGTTCTCACTATAAAACTTCCACATTAAATCTGCAATGCCAAATTTAGCATATTGCTCAGCTTAAGGTAAAAGATGATACTCTTACTGGGATTACAAATAGAACAGTAAAACTCCCCACTAGAATATATCAACATATATGCATATATACACACTATATACATTGGTACTAAAAATAAACACATGTGCATTACGCACCTCTACTCCTCCAAAATTAAAATCAACAGCATCTTTTTTCAAACACTGTATATAAATCAGACAATAGATTTTATAGGTGTGTAGCTTTTTGTATGCTTATACCTTCGATACAACATCATCATCAAACTTGTACCACTATAAAATTGTACAGAAGCGCATATGTACATACTACACACAAATAAACTATGCAGGGACGAGTGAACTATTTCTACTATAAAAATTAATGCGTCATGCATTGTAAATGCTTGTTCAACAAATACTTTGCTAGTTTGTTCAACAAATACTTTTCTATTATACACACATAACTTCACAAATTTCCTTACCTTCCCATCACCCTTGGGGTTAAGACAGGCAACGTAATGTCCACCATAGTTGTCGCCACTGTGTACCAGCACTGCATGCAGTGTATAGTGGGCAGGAGTCGGCTCAGCCTCCTTGAGAAATTCATCCAACACCAAATGCTCCGGGAACTCATACCTATACAATATGAGTATAGATACACATTTAAGATTTATACATACGTGTGCTGTTTAAATGTACGTAGTATCCTGTAAAAATATAGCACTATGCATAAAGACACTCATATACTTCATTGATTGAGAAATGTATTAATATACATATACTTACCTATCATTGATCTTAATGTTGCTATCTGTGATTGGGTCGTATTGGAACCTCATCAGATGCAAGTGTAACACTGGAGGAAACTTGATAAAAATTACACCCTTCTTTGCTTCCTGTATAGATAACGCACAAAGACAGTTTAATTAATGGATACCAGTAAGAGAGGATTGTAGGCTCACTTGAAGACCATATTTCTCAGCATCGTATTTGTTTTCTCCCTCCAACATTTCCACTGCTACATAATCCTTGAATGATTCATATACTATTGTAGTCAATAACAAAATTATATATATTACAAAGTTCATTATTTATTCAGGGTTACATCCCCGTATTTTGAGCTATATAATAATACAAAATGTATATTATATTTACCTTCAGCTAAAGTGAAATGTTTAAAATACTAGCTACAGGTAATGAGACAAACAAGGCCATATCCAGAGTCGCATGATCATACCCTTATAATTATCTTGTTGAGAAAAAGGTCTGGCTACCTAAAAGTTCAGTTTATATACCCACAAAGACCCATCAGTACTCTACAAAGACCTGCTGTTAAAAGACTAACAATTATAATGGGCCTTTGTGGACCACTGTCCTGCCAAAAATCTGGACATTCTATCAGCACAAATATTCAAGATAACCAAATCCCTTTTACTGTTGGGATTTTGGATATAAAAGAAAGCAATGTACTAATATACTCTAATAAAACATACACTTACATACTGATCATCAACTAAAGAAATGTCAGTGTATAAAATAACGGTAGCTAATTTATTAGCCATTTTTCTGACCAGTTTCATTATCAATATTAGACAATTTTACTGCATGTACATTTGTAATGGACTACAAGGTATGATTTGCTGTAAAATGGCCAACCAAATTTGAGTACATATTTGCACTCTCTAATGCAATGCTTTATCACTTGAAGGGGAATTATGAATCAACTGTTATAAAAAACTTCATTTGGAAAAATTTTGCATACAAAATTAAAGAAAATGATTATTCCAAATATCAACATTTACATTACAAATTAAATCAGCAAAAACTTTACCCAAAAATAACCTACTATACAACACAACATATTGAAAATGTGGACAAGACATGATCACATACCATTTTTCTTCCCTTTGATGTTCAGTTGAATGTCAAAAAATGTTTCAGTTCTAAATCATGTTATAATAAACAAGGGATTAACCAGTGCTTCACATATACTCACCTCGATGACACGTAGTCAACCTTAGTACACCTCACATAGGACTACAGAATAAAACATGATCACATGTGTTGTGTATTTAAACACAAATACTGTACACATATTCATGTGAAAATAATTATTGTTAATACAGACCTCCATTTTTCCTTCAAACAATTGTGGAATAGTACCCTATGGAGTATTGATGATTATCAACATATTATGCAGGTGTATAGGGAACTGTATACCTCTACTACAGTTCCCTTCATCTTGACATCAAGATTATCAAGAAGCACTCTGGATAACTCCTGTACATCATGCTGCATAAAACTATCTACTGTATCCCAACTGTAACAAAACATTAACCTAACTACCAAAGCATCAACATAGTTACTACACACATACCCAAAAGATTTAGTCAACTTCTTAGTTGCCACTGCCTTATCACTGTGGTGTGTGTATGCTTATATATTGGTGCACACAGTAAACAAGATACTGACCTGTGTTGTAGCTCATAAAATATCCTCTGCATGGCGAGCGGCACACTCTTTACAGTATCATCATTTTCAGTAGGCATCTGATACACTGCCTGTGTAACACAATAGTAAAAACATCATTAACAGGTTTTAAACTGGACACAATATAACATTAAGACATTAAGACATTTAACATTTTCCAAGCACTTTTGGTATTGACATGTACAATTCCCTGACAAGTGTCTAAGCTAAAATGTAATACTACAGTACAAATTTCTACTACTAAATTAAGTCGGATCAAATTTTATCTGTGCTGACATGTGTCCAAGCACTTTCAATTGTGTTTACACCACATATTAAATTACTTTGATAATTGTGACAACTTTATGTATACATATGCTAAACAAAAACACCTTGGGTGTAAAAAAAGTGCGAGGCCAATTAGAAGCAGCATTGCAAACAGGTGCGACCAAAAACTTTGATATCAGTTGAGGCCAAGAAGTTACTTATCAAAAATCTTTTTAACTACTTGAATGACATACAATAGTTTATAGCATATTTTCACAACTATGATTGGCTTTGTCACATGGCCACCTTTATTAATAATGATGGTGTGAAAAAGGTGGCCAAGTGACAAAGCCAATCATAGTTGTGAAAATATGCTATAAACTATTTTCTTTCCCACTGAAGCCATACATCAAAGGATTTTACTGTACAATAACTTAATTATTGCCCGGGCAATAACTAAGTTATTGTACAGTAAGGTGCAAGGTGTTTAACACTATAACACATCAGCAATTTCTTTTATTAGTCAAAGCTTTCTTAAAGTCTTTGGTGGGAAAGAAGCCAGTTATATCACAGCAGGAGTATGATATCTTTGTTATTAACACTCGTCCTCGGCTCCGCCTCGGACTCGTGTAATAACAAAGATATCATACTCCTGCTGTGATATAACATATACGTATGTCATTCAAGTAGTTAAAAAGATTTTTGATAAGTAACTTCTTGGCCTCAACTGATATCAAAGTTTTTGGTCGCACCTGTTTGCAATGCTGTTTCTAATTGGCCTCGCACTTTTTTTACACCCAAGGTGTTTTTGTTTAGCATATCACCACTTTTTTGGAAACGGATGTTATTACTAGCAAGCAGCAGAGAAGTACTGCATGGGCATAACTTGTACTTGCTTAGCATACAATTTTGTAAATTAAACTTTGAAGCTGAATTTGAAAAACTCAGGCCTACAATTTTTTTTTAACTTTCACTACAGAGTGATACATCAATATAGATTGTGTATCTGAAAGTTTATGCAAATCATTTCAAGGGGGTCCAAGTTATGGCAACTATCAACCTGCAGTGTAATAGCCTTTCTCAAATACATTCAAGTGTTTACTTCAGGATGAAAGTAGTATGACAGGTAGAGCATACATAGGAGAAGTGCTGATACAAGTTTAGCTGAAATCCATGAAGAAATGAGTGAGTTATTAGACAAACAAGTGAATGTACAAAAAGAGAGTTTGAAAAAAACTTCTGGGGTTCACGCGAGCTCCCGCAAGCCCACGAAAAAGTGTGCGATGAAAATGAAAGAAAGAAACAAAGAAAGAAAGTAGAAGAAAAAAAACGACTGCCGCGTCAAAAAATTTTTTGTGGAAGGAAGGATTTATAAGGCCGTATCAGAAGACTGGCTGAACCAATTTCGACGAGCTTCAGGTTATTGATTCTTCAAACAATGAAGGTACTAATTCTCGAGTAACGGGCGAATTGGGCAGGAAGGAATGGTTCGTCGGACGTGGGCGCACGAACGGCACCATAAAACTCGCAATGCTGGTACTTAGGAATGGTGGCGCTGACTTCCTCCATCCTCGGTTTATTGATTCTATATAGTAAGAACGTTGTGGGTCTGTGATAACTAAGCGATAGCTTTCATGGCGGCTTAGTTAGAGCGTTTGCGAATTTCAGTGCGGTGCTACGTGTAAATAACTCACTCAGTGGTCGCGTATGCTGCTTCTTCTTGGCCTTGCGACTAGAGTTTGGCGGTATACCGGTAATACCGTATATCGAGAAATGAAATCAATACCGGTTTCCATTATTGTGAATACCGGATATCGTCATAGCAGCTATTTACATTTTTCTGTGGCTTAGGGGTGACCATAAAGCCATACTTTATGTAAACACTGAGGATAACATATACATATACACCTTTTGGTCTACGTAGTCCAGCCTACTTGTATATATGTACTTATAATCAGTTACTTGATACAAGTTATGACTTGTGAGATATATCTAGCCATAAATTTAAATGATTATTCATACATTGAGTAACTGTAAATTGAATACCGGATATTTAGGTATACTGAGGTATTTTATAACAATACCGTATCGTTTTGTATTTTCTGATACTGTTCAACCCTACTTGCGACTCACTATCGTGAGTCTTGATAAGATAAAATTACCTTTCTTAGTTTATTAGTGAAGTAAAGTGTTTGCAGCAGTGAGCTCATGTAACAAGTAGCACCTTGGTTTTTCAGTCCTACATATCCAGTATGCTTCTTGGAGTCCCAGCTACAGGACACAACACAAACATCACATATTAATAGCTTGTCTTGACTTACTTGATGCCATGTGGTGCATCAGCTATAACATGAGCTTGTAATTCAATGGTGTCATCCTTAATGAATCCTTTACTAGGATCCAGCACATCCTAAAAAGGAGAAACATTACATGAAACTCAAACACTCTAACAGAGCATACACTTGTGGATGATGCAATACAATACCATGGTGGTTACCTGCCATGCCATAAAATTACCATAGCCCCAATCATTCTCTTTGGAATAATACCAGTGGCTAATGTCTGTAATAAAAATACAGGTGCACACTATGCTAAATGCGAATACATACATACACACATACATGCATACATGCATACATACATACATACATACATACATCATATACAAACACTGAAATACCTCTGCTATGGTTTTCCTTGTTATCAACAACATTAACAAGTGTTATAGTTGCTCTGGCGTAGCAAGAGTATCCCCTACATTAAACACACACACTATTATAATGTACAGTGCGAGTATTAATGCCTATACTTAAAATATTCCTATACACTTAACATTTACATCTCTGGAGATAAAGTTTGGTGGCATCTTGGTATCAATTAAAGACCCAAAAGAGACATACAATTTACTACTACAGAGTAACTAGGTCAGGAAAATTAGCAAAAGAAGTGTTTTCCTCCATTTTATTTCTCATGAGTTTCTGATCCAAATAACACATTCAAGATCATGTGATCATAAAATGGCTGTACAGTTAGTTGATCGATAACACCAAATGCTTGTGCAAATATCAATTCATCATGTGAGTTCTTGAGTTCTTAATAAAAGCATTTACATCTTTTTTTAGTAGTTTACACAGGTATTTATTTCATGCCTCATATAACAATAGGCACATGGCAATTGCTAGGCCCTACACACTTAACTAATATATCTCAAGATATCAAACGGGTTGTATATATAATGACAAAGAAAATTTATCTTGTTTAATAACATGTAATTCCTTAATAGGTGTTGATTCAGCTCTATTCAATAACCTACAACACTATAAATATGCAAGAGCTCTTTATATGTAATTGATAAACTCAGGAATTTTCTTTATGTAGACACACGTTCCCATAAAAACAGTAATCATTACATTGTACATTACCTTGATTAAAATTACAAAATTATAATATGCACAGTATTCCATTAACTAATGCTTACTGCATCTCAGGAGCGTCAGGGTTACATTGTACAAACACTCCTAGACCTTTCACCCTTCCTTCTTTAGTGGTCACATCACGCTGCATCACCAATAATCTCCTGTGTACCAATACAAATGTAATATAAATAGAGACCGATCATATGAATTCTATTCAGACATGTATGTACATGTGTGCGCGCACACAATATACAAGGACCTGCTTACAGTGAAATATTTAACAGTGTTATGTGTGGTTGTGCCTTTATGATAACATTTGTTTATCAAAGCAAAAATGTGAGTAGGTGGTGTGAGCTTATCACAGCATAACAATCTCAACAACAAGAATCATTACCATGGTAGGCCACGAATGTATGTTGGTGGACTCAAAATGCTTCCACTGATTTTGCTCAAATCATTAATGACAAAATGCACCAACCCCTCTGGTTTACAGAAATTATCTTCTTCTTCTTCTGCTGCTGCTGCTTCCACTACTTCTTCGTTTTCATCTTTCAGCATCTCAGCACTGTTATCTATTGAATTGTAAAGTTTTTGAAATAACGTGTAAACTGTTTTCACAAAGCAGAATATATTAGCAAGGTAAACTTCAATTCACAAGTCCTAGCAACCATTAATTATGAATACAATACAAATACATTAATAATTCATTTAACACATTTCCTTGTTACACTGAACACAAAGAAGTAACTTGGAGACTTTATAAAACCCAATACAATTGTTAGACAACGTACATATAGAAATGTCGAGCTGAAAATATTCACGCATTTAGTAACTCTTCTAAAGCTTACCAATTTTTAGCTGGTCAAGCCAAGTAGTTAAACTTTCATTAAATTCCATAATTTCTACTGTACATATACCTTAGTCTTTCAATAACAACCATGTTACATTATAAAAACAAATTCGCTTCATTCAACCGAGAATAGGCTTGCTAAAAACATAACAACCGCTATCATTCTAATTAATACCCACCATATAAATCGCGCCATTTCTTTACCAAAGAAAGCTACTTACCCGTCGCGTGATTATCTGGACTGGTATCCATTTCTTCCACATCGGACATTATCTTCGGTTGTTGCATCGGCTGGACCGAGTTGTTTCGGCACAGCCCGGATCGACTACACGCGATTGTCTCGCAAATATAATTTACGGAGAGTCTTGAGCACGTTATACCAATCTTGCTGAGCTCAAGCCAGCTTCGTTACGATGATAATAATATATAAAGTATATAGACAATACAAGAAGTTTACGATGCGCATCAATAGGCGTAAACGAATTGATCACTCTATTGCGGCGCACGCAACCAGTGTCAATACGTCACTGAAGCTTGCCGTAAAGTGAGGTTTTTCCATATGTACTTATTGTAACTGATATTGTAGTTGCTGCCTCTACGAAAAGATTTACCCGGCCGGGGTTATCCATGTTAGGCGACTTTTATACAGACAAGTGTATATCACGTGATATTCGTGCAAGCCAAAGTACTGTGCTAGCAGGAATCAAAAGAATTATATGCTCAAAAGCAAGTTCTGTGTAAATGTTCAGTAGGAGTTACACTTAACTACCTTTTGTGAAGCAAATACACAATAAGTTAAAATAGTTATACAATTAGCTGGCTAGCCAACAAGCGGCAAGCAAACTAGGTGTAGCTAAGACTTGAACAAAGGCAGAACATTGAAACACACAGTTTTCACGATGTTACGTTTCACCTCTGCTTGCTTGGGATATATTTCCAGTACCAGGCAATAACAATGTCTACTTGCATAAATTATGGTATTTGTGTGTATGCATGTATTGATTTTGGCATGCATGTGTTTGGACACTCAGAAATACTGCAGATTTCTAAGTATCTAGCTAAGTAGCTATCTTGCATTACTTTACTTATGACGCATAATGGTATGATTTTTTACTATATTGCTATATGTTATCTGCATGCATGTAGACACCACTGGGTATAGCTATAGCTAGCTATGTCACAATAGCTGAACTATATTTAGCAACGCACAAGCGTATAGGTATCTGTCTAGCCATTACAGTGCTAACAGAGACAAGCAAGCAAGTAAGATGACAGAGTTGATCTCATATATATGAGGGGAGCTCAAACTAAGGCTCACCCCAATTAGCTATGTATTAGTTATATCCCAGTATGATTGGGTTATCTTAGTTATTACCTGAGTGCCGAGGACGAGTGTTAATAACTAAGATAACCCACGAGTGTACTGGGATATAACTGGCTTGTATCCCAGTGAACACACTGGTCTTTTAGCTAGTTTTCCTAGGCAACTCTTATACATTTGTTCTGGAACAACATTGAAAAAGTAGTCTACAACATTGCTACAACTATCCCTATTGATTATAAACTAGGTTATACAATACCCGAAATAGTTTCGCTGCTATTTCAAGCTGAGAATCTTCGTATTTTACGTTTGCATCATGTAACCATTGACGATGGGTGAATAACTAGTTATCCGCCCTGCATGCTGGGGGATAACTAAGTTATCCACCCTGGCGGCTTTTTTGATCCACCCACACAACAGGATACAAAATTATATTGAGCTATATATACCTCAATGCATGTAATATTTGTGACTTGTTGAAGTGATAAAATAGCAAATCAACGATCCAATGAGATAAAATGCAGACAGAGCCAACAATTTTGAGACCTTAGATTTTCACAGTGCAGATCTTTTCAAAACTCATAGCCACCCCATACATAGCTATAGCTATGCTGAGAGATTATACAACTTTGGTTTTCCATTAAGAAAACAACCACATGTCCAGTGTGTTTAGAATACTTTGGTACATACCAACATATTAGCTGTATTACTGAAATTTAATTTGGACCCTAGAAATGATATTCAATACATATGTTATGTTCTATTGTTTGCCATTGACTTATTCATGTGTGTAACTGCATGGATTTGTACAAAACATCCATTGTACTTCATTGTTTAATATTATAATCACGTTCAAAGTACTGTATACCATTCAGATAATAGCTATAGCTAAGATCACTAGCTACGTCTTCTTTTACAGATGCATGACTATTTGCCTGAAAATGTTTAATCTGCAATACAGAGCTGATGTAACAAGTATAGAACCTTGGTATTTAAGTCCATATATATATCCAGTATATGCTTCTTGGAGTCCCAGCTACAGGACACAACACAAATATCACATACTAAAATTAATGTTATAAAGAAAACTTGACTTATTTGATGTCATGTGGTGCCTCAGCTATAACATGAGCTTGTAATTCAATGGTGTCATCCTTAATGAATCCTTTACTAGGATCCAGCACATCCTAAAGAAAAAACTGACCATGTGTCACATGCAATTGCATGTGGTAGAGCTCAAACACTCTAATAGAGCACACACCAGTGGATGATGCAATACAATACCATGGTGGTTACCTGCCATGCCATAAAATTACCATAGCCTCAATCATTCTCTTTGGAATAAAACCAGTGACTGATGTCTGTAATAAGTACACACCTTATGAATGCACATTAAACACAATAACACACATTATTATACCAATACATATTAACATATAGCTAGCTACGTATGTACGAGCATCACTGGTTACAATACTCTTGAGGTCCACTTTTCTTCAAAAAGAACCCCCCACCAGAAACTTCTGCATATGTGGGCCTGTGCTTATGATGGTACGTAGTTTGGAAATCGCCATTAAACTATCTTTGTCAAAAACTGATGTGCAAATAAAATTACAAAAGACAAATTATTTTAATAAGTAATCCATGCTTGTATGCATGCATGCATGCATGTATGTATGTATGTATGTATGTATGTATGTATGTATGTATGTATGTATGTATGTATGTATGTATGTATGTATGTATGTATGTATGTATGTATGTATGTATGTATGTATGTATGTATGTATGTATGTATGTATGTATGTATGTATGTATGTATGTATGTATGTATGTATGTATGTATGTATGTATGTATGTATGTATGTATGCATACATACATACATACATACATACATACATACATACATACATACATACATACATACATACAATATACATACATACATACATACATACATACATACATACATACATACATACGCACATATATACACACATACAGAATAACTCTGCTGTAGTTATACTTGTTATTAACAACATTAACAAGTGTTATAGTTGCTCTGGTGTAGCAAGAATATCCCCTACATTAAACACATGCACTATTAGCTACATCACTACATAGCTACTAATGCACATAACACTGTACATGGTAGCTAGCTAGGTAAAAAACTTTTGCAATCGTAAAAAGACTCATCGTCCAATTTTACACTCCCTGAGAATTATCCACAAATTGTATCAGGAGGCCCTCCTGATATAATTTGTGGATAATTCCACTGTTGCAATGGGTGTCATCAATAAAACTGCAAAAGCCATGAAATTTTCTTCCTGTTGGTTCCTATATGTAATCATTCTAGATTCATCCAACAAGAAATGTGCAAGATGTTCTTTTTCTTGCAAGTTCATGCAAGATGATTTTCCAAATGTTTAATGCAGCCACTAATTCATAGCTTCATGTCGTGTGAATTCTTAACTACTTTTCTATATGTACTTAGTTTAACATGCTACATTTATATAAACCATTGCAATGCACATTACCTTGAAATAATGTAACACTAAAAATAAATGGATCAATTAGTTACAAATATGAAAGGTATTCCATAAATTACATAATGTTGTAGTTCAGGGCTTAAATGCATATAAATTGTACTAAACTGACAGGCTTGTTGTAAGACCTAGCATTTATCTACCACTGTCTGCTGTAAACTAGGCAGCCCTAGCTGGCCCCTGTGCTCCCCTATGCCCATGGATCAATACTTACTGGATCTCAGGAGTGTCAGGCTTACACTGTACAAACACTCCTAGACCTTTCATCCTTCCTTTTTTAGTGATCACATCACGCTGCATCACCAGTAGTCTCCTATGTATCAATAATTTATATAAACGGACTGATTATGAGTGTGTGTGGTGCACGCACACATGGAGTGTCATGGACACATGCATGCACACACACACACGCACACGCACACGCACACGCACACACGCACACGCACACACACACACACACGCACATGCACACACACACAAAAGCAATCGTATATAATACGTGGACATGCAGACACGCTTACAGTTTCTATAAAATGTACAATGTTATGCTTGGCTATGCCTTTATGATAGCAATAGTAAACATGTGAGTAGGTGCAACAGCAGAACAATTTTAACACAATGAGAATCATTACCATGGTAGGCCACGAATGTATGTTGGTGGACTCAAAATGATGCTTCCACTCAGTTTGCTCAAATCATTAATGACAAAATGCACCAATCCTTCTGGTTTACAGAAATTGCCTTCCTTGTCTGCTTCCACTACCTCTGTGCTTTCATCCTTTAGCATCTCAGCCGGGCAGCACCATTGCCTGTAGAATTATGAAGTTTTCACAAAGCAGAATATGTTGTTAGCATATAGATGGCCAAGTCTTATTTACAGATGGCTTTATCTTAATCATGTAACAAGTAGCACTTTGGTCTTTCAGTCCTACATATCCAGTATGCTTCTTGGAGTCCCAGCTACAGGACACAACACAAACATCACATATTAATAGCTTGTCTTGACTTACTTGATGCCATGTGGTGCATCAGCTATAACATGAGCTTGTAATTCAATGATGTCATCCTTATAATGAATCCTTAGCACATCCTAAAAAGGAAGAAAAAACTGAAAAGATTTCTGTCAAACCATAGATAATATATACGGAGTATATATATTTTCCATGGTCAAACTCAAACACTCTAATAGAGCATACACTTGTGGATGATGCAATACAATACCATGGTGGTTACCTGCCATGCCATAAAATTACGATATAATTTTTATTATGGTTATACCATCATAGATACTATAGACCACGGAGTCTATAGTATCTATGAATCAAGTTAGCCACTATCAGCACGTGCAAAGAGTCGGTGTACAGTAGTGTTCCGTTTCCGTTCCGTGAAATATATACGTCCACGAGACTAAGGCGTACTCGTGATCACTCTATTGCGGCGTCGTATAAGGGGGTCGGCTACGCCAGACTACCCCAAACTTGCCCAAACGCACGTGGAATTGGAACAGCCAGTATTGAAATTAGTAAGTGCGTTTACTTGGTAGCTAGAGATGTTAAGGAATTACATTCGTAAGATGCTATACCATCACTCATAACATCATGCTTTCACTTTCAGTAGAAAATGCGAAATGCCTTAGAAATAGCCACTCTCGGTAATTCTCTGTGAAATCATTCCTTAGATGTTGTGAAACATTAATAACCCATCTAGCGCACTCCAGTCACGGGATTCACACTCATGATAAGGCAATCCCAAGTGGTAATCCTGTTTCTGGTCCCCCCTCGGAGGGGTCCGACACGACACTACCAGATTTTTTGTACGAGATTTGGAATCTTGGCTTGATTTATTGATTTATGACTTGATTTACTGATTTATGACTTGATTCCTGTTTACCAAATTAGGCAATCGTATCACGTGATTAATAATATATGGAGAAATACAAAAAATACTAGAATAGTAATAGAAGTTTTGATTCCAGAATCTTGGCAGCCTTGTACGAGATTTGGAATCTTGTCGGACCCCCCGGTCCCCCCCACATCAGTTTTTGGCTGCCGCTATGCCTCATTTTGTCTACAGCTATTTAATGTAGCTACAGCATTAAACGTTTGTTTGTATGTTACAAGTAAGTTACATGTTTGTAAGGGACCATCCATAATTTTCAGCATTTTCACAAGCATACAGAGAGTACTCTTTTTACATACCCCCTCCCTACATACCACAGCTCGAGGCTTTGATGTCGCCCATGCAAAGTGTTGCATATTCTTTTAATACAAGTGTGCTATTACCAGCCTTGTTCTGAGAGTTTGTATCACTTCTGAGTACATCGGACATGATAACCCATACATAAAATTTGACTGCATGCATGTCAATAATGACATAATGAGTAAACCCTCCTGCTGCATCCTTTTGACCAGAAACATGAATACCATTTGGGATGCATGGCCTAAGCTTATAGTTCAGTAGCTACATGGATAATTGTATTCACTATACGGTAGCTGCTGCTGCTGCTGTGTACACTAGCTGCTAGTTGTATGAGGTACTGAACTAACTTATGTATTAGTAATGTTGTAGCTACACGCGTAAAATTTTTTGCTGCTTTCCACCGGGCTACATAAGATACACCCCATGTAGTCCATCAAGACACTTAAGTTGTTGATAACCACAAAAATATTAGCTACATCCCAGGTTTGCATAAGCGCAAAACAGTTCAGTTGTGTAAACATGTAAGTGATTTCAGTAGGTGCCTATAAGCAAAATGTAAGTTCTATACTCCTGAGATCTGTATTGGTGTAGCTAGATATATTAATTGTATTGTATCAGTAGTAGCTAGGATCTTGGCAATTGTGGCTAGTCACAAGCTATAGCACCACTTGATCATGCAAGCTATGGTGTAAAGCATTAAGTAGCTAGCTAAGTCTGCTGAGTATTTTTTTATTCAATCAGCTTTGAATGGCCGGGTCACTCTAGTCTAGAGAGGTGCAATAATTATCGTATCACTCCAAACTTTTAGTTTCATGATAAAAATAATCATGATTTCACAAATTCCAAAATATTTCATTATAGCTACTAGCTAAACTGGTATAGTTAACACTGGTGACTTAACAGTGAAGGTGAATTAACTGCAGTTCCTTTATACTATAAGGTAAGCGATTGTACATGGCCAAACTGACATGCATTGGCAACGAACTAGTCCTTTTTGTGTAGATTATAGATTATAAGCGCTGTGCTTGCACACATTGTCTTCTGAGTCACTTATGCGCACTGATATGTAGAGCAATATATTGAATGTGTCAAGAAAGTTAAAATCGTCAAGAAAGTTAAAATCTATGCAGTACAAGCTTCTGATGAACCAGCATTGATATGTATATAATTCCACTGTGTGGTAAGGTCTCATCCTGTTTTTGATGTTCCTATGTGTACTAATATATGTGTACGTATATATAGCCAATCTACAGTAATATATATAGTCAATATGAATTATTTAATTTTTGTTCTCTCACAGTTAATATACTTGCAGTGTGATTTCTTTTTAAGTAAAGGTATGCTATAATATAGGCTACATGCATAACTATCCTTTTATCTTATAAATTTTGCGTAGAGTGTGAAGCCTTATTCAGAATACAGTTAGCTGCTGCAATGATATGAAGGCTTACAGAATTTTAGCTTTGGTTTACTATACTCTGTTTTTGGCAAGTGGGACACAATTATCAAAAAGGATTAATCAGTCACTTACTATACAATGTCAATGTGAAGACACATCAATATGTAACTGGTATCATAATGATCAGTCAGTTCCTAGTCAGTGGGTACAGGATAATGGAGGCCTGTTGTTACCAGCTAATGATTGGAATGTATATGGTGTAATTATCAACCAATGTGGATCAGATTTCTATACAAATAATATCACCAATCCTGGTATGTGTATATGTAATGTTTCATATCTGTGTTGCTATAGCTACGTATATGCTTGGCTATCTGTCTGTCTGTCTGTCTGTCTGTTTGTCTGCATGTCTATCTATTTATCTACGTAATATGTTAATATGAAGTTTAAGCATTAAATACAGAGCTGTATAGAGGGATATTTTTGCTATGTAGCTTTTATTTTTGCTATGACGCTGAAACGTTAAAAATTAATTTTGCGAATGCTGCTTCTACATTACAAATTCTATGGGATGCATCACCAAAATGTGAAAATAAAAACCTGTGAAAATTTAATCAGTGAATATTTTTAGCAGTGAAACAAGTTGATGTTTTACCATCTAAAAACCAGGTGCTGTGTAAGTTAAACCACTGGTAATGTAATAGTAATTAATGACATCACGAGTAAGTCATGTGAGCAAAGACTCATCACTAAGGGGCACATAACAACGCATACAAATTTTATTCTTTCGTTTAAACTGGCTTTGTACTCCAGTACTTTAGTTATAAAACTAAAAGTAGTACAAAGTTGTTTAAGGTGAAATTCTTACTGTAACACTATGCTAGTCTCTTTTATAAGCTCCGCAACCCACACGGCATGCCCACTTTTAAAACTGAAGCGCTCTGTCTTGTTAGTAATGTATAGCTGATTAAGCAGCTTTTACTGTGTAATGAATGGCTAACACTGCATTACCTTGCTCTTCTTTGGCAGTAACACACAACACACTTTGTTACTAAAGCCACACCCACCATTAATATTGATAACAAGTGTCATATAAAAAACTGAAAAGCAGTAGGACTTGTTTGATTGATTATTCAGGTTTCATTTCACGTGAACGGTTTTTAATAGCCTGGAGGCGGACACACACACACACACGCACACGCACACACACAGACACACCCAACACACAAACATGCACACATACCGACGTACTTCCTGGACAAAAGCAATTTCAAGAAACCAGCTATGTGGTACTATAGCTACCTACAGTATAATGTAAATCTGTGATGACTAACTATTCTATACTATGTATATAAATTCTGAAGCTACATGAGATAGCTACCTACAAAACGTACTATTATATGAACAGAGTTGACTGCTACGTACGCTGTGACTTTTGGAATATCACAAGTATTATGCATATAGATACGTAAGTATAAGTGAATCACAATATCTTGAATATATAGAATATTTCTCAAAATAGCCACTGCAAAATGTACCAACATGGACAGTTTTTGCAAATTCAGTTGCGTTTTGAACAATTATTATTACTCTGATTATGATACAGTCATCCAGCAACTTTAACACTTCAAATTTATACACGCAAAAGCCAATATGCATCTTAACCTTAGCTATGTTTTAAGTAAAATGTGTGCAACTCACCTTCTCAACACTGCCTATTGCTATGTGGTAAGACTCTCTTCTGAGCAGGGCATATAGCTACGTATATATAATATACCACTATACCACTTGTAATATAAGTGGTTTAGAGTATTTATACTGCAAATAAGTGCTTGCTTGTATATATTCCAACCATGCAGTCGGCTATAATAAAGAGGGAACACTTGTAGAGAGGTCACTTATAAATATATGTACATAGCTAGCTAGCTGTAGCTAATGGTAAGTGTTTATGAACACAGACATGCATGTAATAATCAATAATCATTATAAACTTCATAGTAGCTATATGTAATAATTATGTATTTACCTGAGAAAATGCATATGTAGCTATTTATTGTTTATTGGTTAATCAGACAAATTTTTATAGGAGAAAATTGCAGCAGATGCCTACAATTATATTTTGACCCCCCTGCTAACGAATATTGTGTGGGCAGTGTAGTCAATGTCACTGTATCTACCAATCAATCTCATTCTCTTGATGATACAATCACTCTCCTGGTTAATGATAGAGAGTGTAATGGAAATAACAGCAACAATGATATCGTGGAATGTACTTATCACAATGATGTTATTAATGACTCATTTTCCTTTATCCTTACTGCTACTAATAGTGGTACTATCATCATCAGAGCCCATACAAATTATTATGGTGCTGATTGGTATTCTGACGGCAAGCAAGTGACTATTGTTGAAGAATGCACTAAAAGTATGTAAGAGACTGGATTATGTATATGTAGCTATTGTGTGTGTATAAGTATAATTTATACTCTATATCGCGTGTTTTAGCTGTGGGACATAAATCTCTTATACTCCACCTTGTTTTCTATTGTACTCCATGCCTTCAGGCACAAAGAAACACTTTCAATAATACAAGCACCTTCCATGCATGTATCGCCATTTACAGTTAAAAAGAACGACTAATACAACATTGACTTACTCTTTAATGACAGGTTTACATGAAGACTTTGTTAGTTAGGCCATGCTGAGAGCCACGCATATCAATTTGTTAGTCGTCATCACTACTTTATATACGAATTTATGCACTGGCGCTTAAGTATTATGTGATCTAGATTTTATGCGACCTCTTCTCAAGTCTGTTGGTCGAAATGACAAATAATAGTAAGACTATATGTCGTAAATAGAGTATAAAACAGTTATACGCATCCACCGTGGAGCCTACAAAATTTATAAACCCTCAGGCCCTTAGTAGCGCCCTCGCTTCACTCGTGCACTACAGCCTCGGGCCTTTGGGTTTATAAATTTCGTAGACTCCACGGTGGATGCGTATAACTGTTATGTAGCTACTATAAGTAGCTATGTAGCTACCCATGTAGCTATTGAGATATTAGCTACTTCCTTTGACAACAAAATGTATGAAGTAGCTCACTATTGCATTCTATAGGGATGAAACAAAATCCCATATTGTGTATTGCCTTTGTGTGTATTGCAACATTGTAATATATGATTAGATATGGAAAAAACATATCATGTCTTTTTTAGTAAGAAACGTTTTAGAAACTATACCGTGCTGTAAATTCCTGGTTACAAGAGCTCCAGTCATTTTTGTGGTGTAATAACTTGATACTTAATTATTACTTTGAAGGCAACAAATGTTACAATATATTGCAATGTGTAATAATATTATATCATATATTTCTGCAGGTATACCATATGTGGGAGGGGTAAAGTATTGGCGAATGGGCTAACCTGAAACAATTTGGCGGGTAAAATATTGGTAATGAACTGGCTTGGCCGATCATAGCATTGACAAAATATAAATATTCTTAAAGGCGCATAATCAGTAATAAGACATTGCGTGCTATAATTAGTAGCCACGTCACCATTTATTGGAGAGGTACTACTTGTAGTGCAATTGAACCCTTTGTGACTTGTTAACCAATTGCAATTTCTGCAGCTTTTCACTTACCAATTTTCGTCATGTTAATCGATTTTGTTGGTGGGTGTGACCTCAGTGAGATGAACTTATATGAAAAACTGACTGTTTGTGAACGAGGTTGTGAAGGACAGCACAGAGTAAGATAGAACGTCCATTTTACTGTATGAAATGATTTTAATTAGCCGTTCTACACTGGTCAATAGATGAGCGTTTCGGTTTAGCATAATTGAAATAATTGGCGAGTAAAATATTGGCAAAGAGCTCACAATTAATTCACCAAATTAGCCAATTTTTCCCACTCCAAAATTTTCCCACATACAGTATTGTGTTGTACTGCAGTAGTATGTAAGTATTACAATATTGTAATATTGTTTCATCCCTATTGTCCTATACTTAGCTCAGTCTTTATCTCAAATATCATGTGATTACAAAATGACTGTTTAGTTGATTGATAATATTGACTGTTTGTAATGTACAATGCAGCCATGAATTGATTGCATCATATTGTGTGAGTTCTCACCATAAAAAAAACATTTTGGAAAACGTAGCACTGGCTATGTGCCAAAGTGGCTAGGTTATTATGACATTTGAAATAAAATGTTGTTTTAAGTACTTTATAAATGTGACCGTATTTGCATAAACGTGCATAGCTCACATATCCTGGCCATAGGCAATTTTTCAACCTTGAAGATTCATATACGTAATCTGTTAGGCATAGTAGCTACAGGATTCATAGAACATCCGGCATTCCTCTATCGTTTTTAAAAATTTTATATCTGTATGCTGTTTCAAGGTCCAACCAGATTTTATGAATCTTTGAATCAGAAATGAACTAGGCCTAGTATATACTTTCATGTATTTTGAAATTTTTGAAAAAACGATTAGATTAAAAGCGCATAGTATACTGTTGCAAGCAATGAAATATTATAACTAGGCTTGTGCCTAATAAGAATATTATTAGGAATATGTATTTTAAGAATATTAGGTCACAGTTTTGGTGCAAACGATTCTGTAACTACGTATAGACCGTGCACAAGCATAAGAAAGAATATCAGAAACCAAAATCAGAAGCCGCTGACTGGCGAATCATGTGAGGCGTGAGGGGAAACAATAGTTTCAAAAAGAGCAGTCAGTGATGAAGAAGAGATTCAAATTATTAGCAACGAAGATACAGATCTAGGCAAAGTAGTTAGATTCACTAGCATCAGCAGCAACACCGTACCCAGCTGTTCTAGCTCTAGCTAGTTATTACTCAATATAATAGCTACATAGCTAGTTATCAGTTAATATATATGGTCACCACTTGCATTATGACATTATTGACACAATAGAATATAAAGGAATATTAGTACTGGTATGGGAATAAATTAAGGTTATGGGATACCTATAAATTAATTTTATTGGCACTAATTTTCCTTGTCTTGAAAAGCAGCCTTCTTGTGTTTTGTATCCAGTAGTTTGGTCACCACCTTCAAAGTACTGTATAAAAAGTCTACAGACACTGTTGATAGGTCATTAATCAAGGCTCCTATGCTCCAACAAGGCTAAGTAACAGCAAGGCTTCCGTTTTTACACACAAAAACTTGCCGCCAAATGCTGTGATAGCAAGCAAGGTAAGTACCATTTTTAGGGTTTCACCTTAATTAGAGATATATTTTCGAGGGCCTATCTCTCAACTGGCTTCATAAGTAGTTTAGCCAATAAACATCTCACTAAAGTGCTCCTAAAATACCAATTTTTAACTTTAGACACTTACAAAATCTCTTGTCGGTGTTGTATGCCTAAAAACTCTTTGATAGGCCCTCGAAAATATATCTCTAATTTAAGGCAAAACCCTCAAATGGCATTTACCCTGGCTGCTATTGCTGCATTTGGCGGCGAGTTTTTGGTGGAAACGGAAGCCATTGCATGTCGTCACTTTGCATTGTTGGATGGCCTATCAACAGTGTCTGTAGACTCTTTACACAGTACTTTGAAGGTGGTGATGAGATCACTTGATACAAACCACAAGAAGGCTGCTTTTAAAGACAATGAAAATTAGTGCCCATGAAAGTAATTCATGGGTATCCGGTAACCTTAAGAATAATGGGTAAAAAATTTGGGAAGGATAATACATACAGGTATAGGTAAATTTTTGAGCATAATAGGTGAAAGCCTAATTATAGCATCAGCTATCAAGACTCACGAGGCCAAGAAGAAGCGTAGCAATGCGACAACTGAGTGAGTTATTTACACATAGCACTGCCCTCAAACTCGCAAACACTCTAGCTAAGCCGCCATTAAAGCTATCGCTTAGTTATTACCGACCCACAACGTTCTTACTATATAGCTAGAATCAACAAACTGAGAATGGAGGAAATAGGCGTCACCATTCCTAAGTGCCAGCCATTGCGAGTTTAATGGCACCCGTTGTGCGACTACGCACGATGAACCATCCTTTCCCACCCAATTCGCCCGTTTACTAGACAATTAGTACCTTCATTGTTTGAAGAATCAATATCCCGAAGTTGATAGACATCGATTCAGCCATTCTTCTGATACAGCCTTATAAATGCCTTCCTGTAACCACAAAAATTTTTACGTGGCAGTCGTTTTATTTTTCTTCTTTCTTTCTTTCATTTTCATCGCACACTTTTTTTGGGGGCTTGTGGGAGCTTTCGTGAACCCTGGAAGCTTTTTCAAACTCTTTATACATTCACTTGTTTGTCTAATAACTCACTCATTTCTTCATGGATTTCAGCCAAATTTGTATCAGCACTTCTCCTATGTATGCTCTACCTGTCATACTATTATCAGTCTGAAGTAAACACTTGAATGTATTTGAGAAGGACTATTACACTGCAGATTGATAGCTGTCATAACTTGGACCCCCTTCGAATGATTTGCATAAACTTTCAGATATACAATTTATATTGATGTATCACTCTGTAGTGAAAGTTTAAAAAAAATCTTGGGCTTGAATTTTTCAAAATTATGCTTCAAAGTTTAATTTGCAATATTGTGTGCTAGGCAAGTTAAAATTATGCCCATGCAGTACTTCTCTGCTGCTTGCTAGTAATAACATGTGTTTATACTTCCAATAAAGTAGTGATATGCTAAACAAATACACCTTGGGTGTAAAAAAAGTGCAAGGCCAATCTGAAGCAGCATTGCAAATAGGTATGTGCGACCAAAAACTTTGATATCAGTTGAGGCCAAGAAGTTACTTATCAAAAATCTTTTTCACTACTTGAATGACATACAATAGTTTATAGCATGTTTTCACAACTATGATTGGCTTTGTCACTTGGCCACCTTTTTCACACCATCATCATTAAGAAAGGTGGCCAAGTGACAAAGCCAATCATAGTTGTGAAAATATGCTATAAACTATTGTATGTCATTCAAGTAGTGAAAAAGATTTTTGATAAGTAACTTCTTGGCCTCAAATGATATCAAAGTTTTTGGTCGCACATACCTATTTGCAATGCTGCTTCTAATTGGCCTCGCACTTTTTTTACACCCAGGGTGTTTTTGTTTAGCATATGCTATACCTGTGTGTATGTGTGTGTAAGATATTCTCCCCTACATTAAAGCTGATGCTTATTTTAGTTTTTTACCAATACCAATACTTTTCAATACTGGTATCCACACCGATACCAGTATTAGTTCATCTCTACTTGTCATTAAAAGTATATTATATTTGTATACAAAAGTTGCTCTAAACACTGTTTGCACTAACTTTCAGACTAAATTCAGAATCATATAGCTATGTACGTATTATATACATAAATATGTATAACATCAAAACGACTTTAACACTCCTTCTCCAGAAACAGCGAGTATAGCTAGGATTCATAAAAATGTATTAATTTGATACTGTAGTAAATAAGTAACTTATGTTGTTGCAAGCATTTGCTTAGTGTTTTTATTACTTTTATAGCAAAACATCATCATCTAAATTCCGGCTTTATCATTGCAGCTTCTGTCGTACTAGTTTTATTGATTATTGTTTGTTTTTGCTGTGTCTGTTGTTATATCCGTTATAATTATCATCGAAGAGGTACGATTTGAGTGTTTGTGTTTCCTGTGAATTTACTTTTCTTTGTTATGTAGCTCATTGTCAATATATTGAACTTCCACATGAGAGGTACATATGCATATACGTATGTGTATTGTTGGTATAAATTTAATGTATTTAGCTATTATTTTAATGTAGCTATATGCGTACATGGCTGTAGCATAGACCAGTTAATTTTAATCACTAGTATGGTTGTACTAATAGTAGAGATCACTATAAAAATGTATGGCTCCCAATCTTTTCGCACTTCTAAAATCATCTTACAACAGGCTTTAGCCGAAAGCCAACTTAAATGCATTGGTATTGCTGCAATAACATTGTACTCACCAGTCGTGATAACATTAATTAATTGGTGCTCAGCACCCCCTATCTGTACAGTTGATTGTATGTGCATCTGAACATTGCGTATTTGCATGATTTGCTGGGTGATGAAACCTTCGGACACCCTGCCTTTCTGCCATGCTCACAAGTTTGACGTAAATTAAATCAAATCTAATATACGATGGTTAAAAATACTTACATTGCATAGAATACTATGGAACATGCAATGTTCAAATGCACGTGCATGTTCAATCGACTGTAAGCATCTAGTATGCGCTATCTGGAACTGGGTAGCTAACATCGCAATGTAAACCTTGGGTCCCCTGGTCCCAGTCCTTGGTCCCTGGGTCCACTGATTATACGTACTAACCCATAATGCAGCCGCTTTGCCATGTAAGCACTTTGTTAACAAGCACCTGTAAACAAACATAATATTAAGATTATTATTATGCTTATGCAGGCATGTTATAAAGCAAACAAACTACAATAATCAAAAAATTAAAAATGTAAATAGTGAGCAGGGATTGACTTCAGTGCTCCAAAAAAGGAATAACATTTTGGCATAAGAGAATACTAAAGATTCTGGCTTTTTAAATTTTTTATATACATACGTACGTACATATAGCTAATAATATTACTGTACGATACAAAATTTTGGAAGGTGAAAATTTTGGTGAATTTGGTAAATTGAAAGAGATTTGCCAAAATTGTCTTGTCCAAAGAAAAATCATGCGGTGTGCGAATGGGGTGATGTGGCGTTGTTGAAGTACGTATATAGTTTCAGTTTAGAGTTGATCTCGAAACAACCTTATAGCTAGCTAGCTAGCTAGCTAGCTACCTCTATAAAGTTCCTTCTTTAGTGATTTCTTCAGTCAGTGCGTGCATTAACGATCGATTTCCAATAGCTACATCATAGCGATAAGTGGGCACTCATCTGCGCGTAACTTGACTAACTTCATAAATCCTTCCATTGTTTTAACACCAGCTCAGAAATACAAAATAGGGAAAAGCCGCTGAAATCTTGGCAAAATGTTAGTTTGATGCTAAGTGCGTACCATGCATTGATATGATTATTACACACGACATTGCATGTGATGCAACACCGGGATGAGTGAGACGTAAGAAGTTGTTTTGTAGAATTATGATTATGTGAAATTCTGTAGGCATTTTTCTGTATGTCAAACATATAGCTAAGTCTTGCTAAGTTCAGTAGTGGAAGTCTGGCGACAGATAATATGTACCTGTAGCTATAGCGCCAACCGCCTAGCGATTTAATTTTGGGCATTCGCCAAAATATTATCCGTCAATCTTGTTATGAGCTTATTCGCCAAAGTTTTATCCCTCCAAAAATTTGTATCATACGGTAGTATACGCATGAACACAAATTTGCCTCGCACACATATAAGCGCCCCATGTATTGATAACACCTGCGCTAAACAAGGCACATGACACCCCTTGGGTATGAACAACCAAGAGTAAACACCGTGTCAAAAGTGATTTGTAAATAGGTAGAAATCGTTGGTTATGTGATACAACGCCACTGTAGTCTAATACTTTGGCGCTCTTGTTATTTCAAAAGTTGCGCTATTGGAAGTGTGAGGTGAGGGATCCGGCTCTGCCAAAAGACTTGCTAGGTTGGAATGAAGACCCTATTGCTACTAAAACCTTTATCCTGCAGCAGGGCTTTTTTACTGTAGTAGAGCTCCGCCAGTGCTTCAGTATCGTTATCCTTCTGCTTTCCTTGTGTGCCTCAATAACTCACTGGCTATTTGAGGTGTACGTAGACGTTATGCATAGGGCGTGGCCTTGCATGTGCACCTTAAATTTCTAGGTTATTTACTGTGTATTGCCGTGACATGAGTGGGAAAGAGCTGGAGTGTTGTATGGCGATTTCGCCCGTGACGTCATTCTTACCTTCCTCCTCCCAATATGTGTATTAGTTTAACATAGTAACTAAGGTGTTTATCGTTGTACTAAGTTACCGTCGGTTGAATAGGTAAAACTACTTTGGCGGGATTTTTCTGCCGTTACCTCCTCTACATTGTTGGCCACTCAAAATGGCTGACTTTTGTGCGCTTGTGTGATGACACGCCTTATGCATAACCTCTATAAGGAACTCTCCTGTGAATGTTAGAGATATATGCTTTAAGTTGTGTTATGAAGCTATGTATGTAATGTAAGTAATTCACAAGTGTAGATTCTTTAAGATGTCTCCATTCACTGAACTGGAATACTGGATTGAAATTTTTAAACCAGGCGTGTGCCAGCCTTTAGCTGGTGCGCACCTGGTTTCTTGAAATTGTTTGAATCTTGTTAGCTATATGCAGAAATCCTACAACCTTTGAAGTCTAACATGTGAGATCATTAGGGCTCTATAATATACCAAATTTCAGTAACACCGCAATATCATTTTACGCACTTCAGGATCCCTACGGTAGCATGCGTATTGATAGTTTGCATAATAAATATTCTAATAGAGCATACGAAAATGTGAGTATAGTTGGATGTACAATGATTTTAGCTGTATGACTATAGATATATAAGTAACACACAGCTGGCTGATGATGTGAATAAGATTTGTTAAATAATCTTGAAGTAGTTTTTTGAACAAATCCTTTTGCATATTTGTACGGCTTCTTGATCTTTTGAGAAGATGTTTTCTTCATGTCTTTCAATCACTTTAGAAAATGAACTTTTAAACATAACACAGACCTGGGTTGGGATGTTTTAAAGATTCGCCAGTAGTTTTCATTTTTACTTCTTACGTACTTCGCATAGGCTGTAGTCATGTGAAACAAGGAGACAGAAGAAGAAGAAATAAGTAGATGGAGAATTCGGGGTGTTTTCAGCAGTGTAAAAAATATGGATGCCCTATGCTTAGACTTTTTTGAGGATCTGGGCGAGTTTTTTCAAACCAACAAAGCTTTAAAGGTGGTTTGGCATGTGTTCTTTCTAGTGTTGTTTTGGTATTAAAATTTAGTTTTAGTTGTGGTTTTGGTTTTTTACCAAAATTACTTTTAGATTTTGGTATACTTTTGGTATACCAAAAGTTTTAGTTTTAAATTTTAGTTTTAGTTTTGGTAATTTTCAATTTAAAATTCCAGCATGAAAAATTGACTATGTACGTACAAGTTTTTAAGCATACATAGGAGTGAAATGCAATTTCTAATGGTAGAAAGAACCAACCATCACCATTTGGTTGTTTCTGATTTTCTGATTCAACCCTGTTATCACCATTTCTGATGGTTTTAACAGGGTTGAATTTTGTAGTATTGTACAGTGTAAAATTGTGAAGGGGGAAATATTGGAATTTGATGATTTTTTGCAATTTGTAAACCTTTCTTTCCAATAGTTATTTGCATGTACAATTCACTTTACTCATCAATATTTCCTAACCCCCAATTCATCATGCCACTATCAAAATTGTGAGCTATATGGTAGTTGAAGGAGATACTCTACATATAAAATGAATAGGTGTATTAAGCACAATATGTGAATAATAACTTTTTTCACAATTACAGTAAGTTTAATAACCAATTCTTCTTACCATTGCAAGAGTAACCAGCAACAGAAAATGTTCTTCAGGGATACATAGCAAATCACTTGCTAGTTTCAAAATTTATGTAGGAAAGCATGTATAACATAGATTTTATACATGCCATAATCAAAAGTTTTACTTTTAGTTTTGAATTTTAGTTATAGTAATTTTTACTAATTAATTTTAGTTATAGTTTTGGCTAACCAAAAGTAAAATGGCCATACCAAAATAGTTTTAGTTTTAGTTATGGTAGTACTAAAACAACACTAGTTCTTTCACATTTTTTTGTTGGATCCCTATTATGAATCACTATCGGTTCATGATACATGTATGCATACTTTTCATGGTGCATGTTTTCATTGTTATACTAGTACAGAGACACTTACATAGTTGATGTATGTAGCTATATAATTCAGCTGTTATTGGCTAGGTCTTCAATGCCAGCGATGGACCATGAAGAATTAGAGCCCTATATACGACCAGATTTCAGATTATTAGATGAGCTGGAGCCAATAGGTAGTATGAGTGTATATACGTAGCTATATTACATGTATATGTATAATGTAAACTGCAGGTATATACAACAAATATACTATCCAAGTTCGAGAAGTTTGCCATTGATAAACCCCGAGCCCGAAGGGTAGGGCTGAGGTAATTATGCTCAAACTTCTTTGCATTATTCTATTCAGAATTTCCTTAAGTCTGTCTACATTACGCTCCAATGTTTATACATTATTGGGGCTAGCCTTAGCGAGCCCCACCATATGGGATCAATCTGTCTTCTTGCTTGCTTGTTTGCTTGATATGTCAAAATCCCTTTATATGGCTGAAAGCCGTTTAAGTGCAAACCAACATTACATCAAACAGGTGGAGTGCTAGCCAGCATTACATAAAACACATGGAGTACTAACCATAGGCATGTATATACCATTCAAGTGCTAACCATAATTTATTTACCACAATGTGTGTATAAAAAAGCTTAGCATTTGTATTTGTAAGCAATAGTAAAGCTGATCATTATTTGGTGTTAGGATTGCATATAGCACTGAATGGCTAAATAGATGCATTGAAGTATCAGCTACCTTGCCGCCCTATAGCCGGCTACATAATTTTCTACAATATAAAGATAGATGACTATTAGATGTTGTTTATTATAAGAAACAAATCTTCCTTTACACTTTGTCAAAAGCCATGGGGCCTCACCATTTACTTTACTTTATAATAGCCGATACCACCTGTGACTTGCTTATTATGCATGCTTGCGATACCTTTTGTGATGAATTAATATGTTATTTCAATCCACTGTAATCACTTTACTGTTAGTATCCCAGTTTTCATGAAATACATACCGGTACAAATTTTTAAGACCATCATGTAGATAGCTGCACTGTTGCTTGTACACTGAGACTGAACTGTACGTGTTTTGTTCTCTGTGCTTATAATTTTACAATGTCAAATTGTATGTGAAGGTCATCAACTGAGCTAAGTGTATACATGCATCTATCATAGCACCACAGGCTTGCCCCTCAATGCTGTAGGGTTGGGCAATATACCGACTTTTTAGTCATACCGCAATATAGCTTTGATACCGATGTACCGAAATACCGTATTTAGGTATTATTTCAATATATTTAAGTAATTTATTATGTATTTAGATATATTTTGAATTTTTAATTATTGGTGTTGAGAATTTACACTTTATTTGATAGTAGGATAATACATGCATTTGTGTGAAACGTCATCGTGTCATTCCATTATATCAGTACATCAAGTGTTGTATGCAGTAAAATCATATATTTAAGAATCAATATTTTAGTCATACCGAGGTATTGATTATAAAGGTATACCCTAAGAAAACAGCTTATTTTAAGCGTTTTGAGCAAATTGGATAGCAATAAAGATTGCATAGCAGGTATTGTTGATACCGCCCAACCCTACAATGCTGTGCATTTCACCTAAATAACCATCACTTTTTGTTTTTCCAATATCTATTAATTAGAGTAACATGAAGATTGCTCCAAATACCTGACTGCTCTATTAGAGTAACATAAGTAAATCTGACTGCTTTAATTTTCTATTAGAGTATATCAATCTGCTTTGTGTGACGTGACCAAAGACCCAGTTTCTTACAGGTTTTTCTTTGCAAATTGCCAGCATAATGCTAGAATTACAATTCTTTGCATTGCATTAAAAATTATTCCAGCATAATTACCACAACCCTACCGAAGGGCGAGGGGTTTATCAATGGCAAATTTACAATGACTGAGGGCGAGGGTCATATGTTTGTTGTATACACCATAGGAGCCATGATTCATGTGATAGATACTAAGATGGAATATTAACTAACATACTGATCATTAAATAAATACTTTTTCACTCAAAATAAATCATTCCAGCAAGTAAAAGTAGAGAAACACCTCGAGAAACACAAGTTGTAAAATTATTACTATATATGTGCATTATGTCAAGTGAGTATATGTATAAGTTATAGCACAGGCAAGAATGCTTACCTGACAAATACACATGATGCCTGAGGCATACAGCAGCACTCAAGGGCAAGTGCGTACAGGCAAAGCACAAGACTAGTGCCTGTGTTATAACTAATATGTTACACTTCTGGCATTCTAAAAATCTGCCCAAACTTAATGCTAATATCTCTGCCTTTTATATACGTACATAGTAGCAGGTACTTATTATGATTGAGGGCTAGGCCTCTGTCAAATGTGCTGGCATAATTTAAAGCATAATAGGCTTACTTGTTATGCCGGCATTTTTCTAGAATAAATCGTAATTTTTAGTAAATTGTTTCAAGATAACACACCATGTGGCAGCACTCACAGCAAAAGCTGGTGCAAATAACTTAAGCTGTGTTCATGATGATGAAATGATGATATAGTAGTAGTGAGCGAAGTTGATAGTAGTCTTCAAGCTGTAATAACGATGGCGCCATCAGATGGTGCGGGTTGTAATTAAAGCCATATATAGTTGTATACATAGTTAATAGAATTAACTCAAAGCTGTATACATAGTTAATAGAGCTAATTATATGTGTATATACATAACTCACAGCTAGCATAATCGAGCATAATAGGAAGAAGTCTAAGCATGATAGGGGGAAATTCCCAAAAGCATTTTAGGCAAAATTTCGAGCATAAGTGATGGAGGCCTATCAAGGGCTTTATTGTATCATTGTCATGACAATCTTGCATGGTAGTGGTGGCGAGAGTGAGTTAACCACAACTTTTTATGAAGCTGCAGTACTTATAACACTCCCTAACTGTAGGCCATGTGAGCCCATTCCTGTTTTCTTCCTTTCAGCATGTGGCAATGTACATATGTAGCTTGATTCTCAATGGCGTCTGAGAAGTCTAATGACGAGATAACCAGACTTGTAGAATGAATTGATGACCTTCTAGGGACAAAAGCATTCCTAGCTACAGAAAATGTCTTTACCAGGGTACTGATTTGTTCAGGCCTGGCGCTTTTGCCTTAATTCATCCCTAGTAGGACAGCAACAGGTAGCTATATATAGTGGCTGGCCAGTGTTTTCAGTTTCAATGTTGTTCATGCCTTTCTCCACCATTTTGGAACCCCAATGTAGCCAGCCTCAGATTGGCCCAGGATGGGTAACAGATTCTAATCCTGTAGTTTGGTAAGATAGTGCTGCTTTACCTGGTTTATCCAACCACCAAGATGATGAGGATGTTATGAAGCTCTTACGTAGATGATGGGAAGGCATTGGAGATTCTGGAGTTTGACCTTAAGGTGAACCCTGAGGATACTTGGGAAGCGACCAAACCCATGTTTGTGTTTTTGGAGAAGCACTCCTCTCGGTCCCTTTCACCTGAAGAAAGGGAGGCAATTATTCCCAAAGTCAGATTGCCAGGCTTTGAAGGTCCCAAAGCTGAATGGATCACCTCCAAAATAAAGGCAGAGATCCACATTTTGGTGCAAAGAAGTCTCTCTACAAGCTACAATCGTGGGTTCTGAATATGGCAGGCCTCTTACCTGCCTGTGGGTAGACTCACTCAACACAGAGGCAACCATACAGAGGGAAGACATCATCCTCTTGGTCTAGCAAGGTGTTGTTCTATTGAGGAGTACCTGTAACATGAGAACTCAGAAAAGATGGAGAATTACTTAGGGTGCTGGTGAAGCACATCCCAGTGAAGGAGATCACAGAAGCCCAGAAAGGAGGAACCCTGTTAGGTGGAAGATTCATGGAGAAGGTAATCAAGAGGATAGAGGAGGAGGAGGAAGGATCAGGAGCATTGCTCAAGATCCAACAGACTTGTATTGTTTTTGGAAAAGGGCACTCCTACAGGGTACAGTGCTAGCGCCATCAGCTGTATATATGATCAGAACAAGACACCACACAATCCAAGCTTCCCAAGAAGCATTCCAACAAGTTTGCTCAGCGAACAATGTGATAATATCTATCTAGATGGTATATGTACATCAGATATTATTGTATTCTGAATACGTAGTTTGCCTCCCATCATTGCCTCTATTAGGCAGGCTTCCTTACCGTCTTCGGAATCGGCACACCATCACAACTGACCAGTGGGTCTTGTATCTTACCAGGGGATATCAACTGGAGTTTACCTCAGCACCTTACCAGATGAGTACTCCTTGCCCTTGAGGAATCCTCATCACCAATCAGTGGTGGAGGAGGAGGTATAGAAGCTAGGCCATAATAAAGGTGTAACCTTGCCCAGGGCTTAGCAGGCTGTTCCTGATAACCAGGAAGGATTGATCCTTCTGCCTGGTGAATCGAAACCCTCGAATCAGTAAATCTACAAGAGTAATTTTAAGAAGGATCTCCTGCTGAAGAACAACTGGATTGCCCCATGCTTACCTCTCCATGGCAATGGCAGAGAAACACAATTCCTGATTTGTATGTACAGGAGTGACATTCGAGTTTTAGTGCCTCCTCTTTCAGGTTAACCAGTGCTCCAAGAGTGTTCACCAAGCTTCTGAAACTTGTTATTGCTTTCCTCAGATGGCAGGGGATACGTTTAGTGATGTTCCTAGACAATATACCAAAGATCTGCTGGTTCAGATGAGCAATCAATCAGAACAAGTCTCAGTTAGCTCCAACACAGTTCAATTCAGCTCCTGGATTTCTTAAGAATATGGTGATATACCTAACCCAGGAGAATATGGAATTGCTGATACGGAATGGTGAAACCATCTGAGAGCAGGGGATAGTATTAGTAAGAAACCTTGTCAGATTCATTGGAAGGTTAACAGCCATGAGCCATGATCCTAGCAGTCCTCCATACAGGTCCCACTATCATATATAATGGTACTGAAACCTGTTGGCTCTATGGAGGTCTCAATCTTACAAGACCATAGTCAGTCTAAGCCAGGAAGCATTGATGGAACTACCTTGATGGTTTCCTTCAATGAGAGGACAATTTTGAGTCAGGATCAAATGCCTTGCTACTAGGACAGGGTGCAGTCTACAAAGGCATTTTGTGAACATTAAATGAAGACATTTTGCCAAATGGTTCAATATGCAATTATGCATATTACTTGTATTGCAATACATCGATGCATCACAGTATTGTCTCATCTCTAGTGCCAGCATGCCTAGTTTAAAATCAATGTTGAAACTATGATTATATACTAATTACGTATAATATATGTAACCATGTACGTACGTGTGTATAACTATGTAGCTAATAATTATTGACTTAGTAGAATGTTTTAAGAGTTCTCAACAGTACAGGTAATAGATTTTTGAAGTTATATGTGTAACTATCTTAGTGATAACTGATACCAGTCTACACAGTCTACAAAGTCTACAACTATCTGGAATTGAACAATATTATACAACTATCACTCAGGAACTGCAGGCACTATCACGAGAACAACCACTAACTTCACATGTCAGCCAACAGCAACTACAGCCGGGTAATAATTTTAATCTAATGCACTATTCCTTATAGAGTAGCTAGCTATGTGTTGCTATAACATGTATCCTTATGTGCCTACTGTATGTATTTATGATGTAAAACTTACAAACTTTAATTTTGAATCTACAGATAGTGTAGGAATCTTGGTGGTCCATAATGGAAACCGAAGAAAAATATTGTGAAAACACCCTAATAGAACACATGCCAAACCATCTTTTTGATTTGAAAAACTTGCCCTGGTCCTCATTTAATGCTCCTAAGACTATTGTCAAGTATAAAAAGCCTAAACATAGGGTATCCATATTTTATGCTGCTGAAAATACTCCGACTTCTTCTTGTTTTGCGTGTCTACAGCCTATGTGAAGTAGAAACTTATATTCAGTCTCTTGGGCACACATCAACTGTCTCAAGTTGACAGCATCAGCATTTGTGGTGAAGGCCTTCTCTGACAACAAAGAGGATGCTCAGATACAAATCACATTGGATTCCTTCATCTGGCTACCCAGCTCTGGAGGGGTTGTGTCTAGAGAGAGGGAGAGAGAATAACTCCTATCACCCCAAACACTTATCAAGGGTGGACAACAGTGTGGAGCCTCACACCATTCAGTCGATTCGAGTTACTGGAAACTTGATGAAGTGGTACTACAGGTTCTCTCCAGACTATCGATTCAAGTACCGTATACGTGGAAATTTTCGTGGTATGAAATTTTCACTGCATGATTAGTTAACAGGATTTTCGCGATTATATTTTTGCGGATCAGCTATTCCTGTATTCCAAAATTTTCACTGTTTTTGCAGGTGATTGCCACATGGCCGCGAACGCACATTATTTTAAGCGTGAGAGACTAAGTGCTTGCCTAGCAGCGTATCACAGTTTGGTGAACAGGGAATTATCTATCAGCCAAAGTGATGGCCCTAAAACGAGGGGTGAATACATCAAGATTACCGCCAAAGACTGAGCTGTCATTGGGGAATACGCTGCAAATGGTACTGTAGCTGCCATTCGACGTGGTCGCTCTGTCGTAGTGATCCTCTGGATTTATAGCTTCACGTTCACAAGTCACAGTTTCACCAACAGGGAGGTTCCAGATGTCCTTACAGATGTGATAACCATGTATACAGCTGCTTAGAGTGTAGGCCATTGTCGTCATTGTCTTCCCTGGACCGGCACGTGTCCCGAGCGTGCATTGATGCACAACTCTAATTGTTGCAAACTGACAAATTTTCACGGATTAAAATTTCGCTGTACCTCTAGTAACCACGAATCCGTGAAATTTCCATGCCACAAAAATTTCCACGTATACGGTACTCGAGGAGTTGAGAGTATCGTGTATAGTGTGCAATACTCGCAACCGAATCAGCACTCGAAACTTGATCGAGAGATACTCACCACTCAAGAACAAAGTGCGAGCAAGTGCGAAGTTGCCTTTGAGCGGTACCAAACGTATGTCTTATGTTGTGGCCTTTGTTCCATGTGTGTGAAATGCTTGTGCTACTCAAGGAATAACTTTTGTGCTTTGTTTCATGTTTGCTCTCTGAGCTTAATGAAGATCACAGGTAGTGCTGGGCGGTATACTGGTATTTTAATATATCGCGGTATCATTATAAAACCGGTTATAACGATATTGTAATTTTATGCAAACTGGTAAACCGGATGTAACATCCTTTTCTCCTTGTTCTGTGTCGTCGTGTCTTCACTGGTTCTTTGCCCAGTTTCCCAGTGAAATTTGTCCACATCGCGTGTCTTCTTTTGTTTTGTTGGAGGCGGCTGTGATGACAGCGGTTCCATCTCTTCTATGCTTTCTTCGCAATAGACGCTATCACTGCCATCGAAAACAACTTGCCAAGACATCAATGGATGCATGATATGAAGCGCTCATTGAATAAATAAATGAATTTCAGGTTGCGCCTAATAAAGATCACAGGTAGTGCTGGTGGTATTTTAATATAATTATTATCACGGTATCATTATGAAACCGGTTATAACAATATTGTAATTTTATGCAAACCGGTAAGCCGGATATTAATTATACGGAGTTAAAACCTGTTTATCTAGTTTATCACTATTGTTTGTGCCAAACAACCATTGTTATTGTGTCAATAACTAATGCACCTATCAATATTATGCTCCACTACCCTCCTCCCGGGCAAGGTGGGGATTTGAATTATTCTTGCTTCAAATTCCCCACCTATTGGGCATACCAATCGGTCAAATCCCGTCACTATATGAAAGAAACTACTTACTTGAAATATGATAACTTTCACTGAAAATGTACAGTTTCTATTTATACCACCTTTCGTGTGTATTGATTCGAGTTAAATTCCCCACTTATGGGGCAAGTTTCAGTGTCAAAACAAGGTAAATACCCCTCCTTTCCCCCTATATTGCCCGGGAGGGGGGTAGTAGGGCACAATATTGATAGGTGCATAAGTGGTTTTAGTGTTAATAACGAAGCTAAATTGTTATAACAATGAAGCCGTTTGTGTCAATAGCAAAGCGCCTTTCTATGTCTTCTATCCCTACCACTCCATCTACATCAACTACATCGACTTCAAATGAAGTGCAACTAGTATCGAAGCCAAACACCACTTCGCCAGTTTGGAAGTATTTTGCACTCGAAGTAGATGGGAAAACAAAAGTAAAAAATGATGAAGAAGTAGTCTTTATCCCACAGTGCAGAAGTCAGAATTGCTTGAATATGTCGGTGAATATGTTGAATATGTTGAATATGTTGGTGAATATGTTGCAAGGTGAATATGTTGGTGTTTTTGGCACAAAACCTCTGAACTTTGTAAGACTAAAATGACTGAACTATGCAAGTATGTATGTAATTATGTAGCGGCTAGCTAATATGTTTACATCGTCTAAGGTTTGTCAATACCGCCCAGCACTAATCACAGGTAATCATCACCTTTCTTGTTAACAGTCTATTGCATCATTACTTGACACAGTGTGTTGTACGGAAGTATAGAGAGCTAGATACTCTCTCTCCTATACATATTATGTACTCTTGACACCAAAAATGTGTTCAAACATTGAAATACACAGCAGAAGTCAAGTTACAGGATTTTGAAATTTTCTTTAAAAACCAGATTTTTGTCTGCCAACCTGCCAGCCTGGTTGGGCACAAGAAGAGACCTACCGACTGAACTGCTATGCATAGCTATAGCCTCCAGGGAAAAGGTTATTTCAGTCCGATCAAACCTTTGTTGTTCCAATGTTAGTTCTTCACTGCACCATGGTGTTTTGACTATTTAGTTTCTTCTACACATCAAATAAAAAGATGTGAACCGCTTCTTGCTGAATTGTCACATGAAATAATAGATCTGCTCCATGTGATCTATGTATATTACTGTGCAATACATGCGCGGAGAACACACACAGAGAAGATGCATCAGTAAAGTGTAGCTACATTGTTATATTAGTGTTTTCAATAATACATTAAAAAGGCAGTAGGGATGACCTTCGCAACAAAGGCAAGGAAACAAGAGCTGCGATTGCAAATCCTAGCAAGGTTTTGAATGTATCACTTTGTATTATTCTGCCAAAGTAAGGATTAAATCTTGTTAATTTTACTTGGATTTGTATGGATGACCCAGACTATCCTGGTCAAATGGGTCACAGGTCACTTGGATATCTGGGTCTAGCCAAAATCATCCGCTTTAAATGACAAGCAAAATCGAGAACTTGAATTATATTTTAAAATTATCAAAGCTATGCAGGAGAACAGCTTCTAATTGTTTGGGATGGTGGTTAGAAGCCCAACATATTAATGGTATTTAGCTCTAGCCCAAATTGGCACTCAGTAAGAAATCAAAATCAGCTAGATTACGTAAGTATATCTAATCTAGTATCTAACAAATAGTCACTGCTTACCTTTTAGCCAGTGCAGTGGCATGGCAAATTCCAATTAATGCACAAAATAATTTTTGAGGTGCTTATTACTATCGTTGTAGTAACATACTGCAAGGACAAATAGTGAGTGTTTTGCTATATAGATTCACCTTTTAATAGATTGAGATGCATTCTTTTAAAATAAATTGTTGTAGGAGGCCATGTGGCTATGCAGAGAGTTTAGAGGCTACTGATAGTGGGGGAAGCCAACAAGCATTACTAGAACCCGGGTCACTTTTGGGTCATTTTGGGTCAAACGGATGAAGTCTTTGGGTCAGTGGGTCATCACGGTCACTGAAAGTGACCCGGTTGCAACGCTGGTATTCACAGCTCTGAAAGTGACCCAGTTGCAACGCTGTATTCGCAGCTCTTGTTTCCTTACCTTTTTGGAAGATTGATCACTGCTAACTTTTTAATTTCATAATATTATTTTTGTATTTGTATGACAACCATGCACACTTTTCTCTATGATATACTTATAAACTTCTGCATGTAGTTATGAACAAAGAGAGATGTCCCTTGATGGATTACCAAATCATCTCAAAGTTGTTTGACCATAATGGAGGAGAATTATTAATCAAAGAACATGCTGTTAAAGTGACTATTCCTGCTGGAGCAATTGATGAAGACTGTGAAGTTCAGATTGAAGCTGCTGCTAGTCTATTTGGACCATATAGTATTCCAGAAGACTATTATCCTATCAGTGCTTATGTGTGGATAGGAGCTTGTTATGAATTTAGGAAGACACTTAAAGTAGAAATGGAACATGACATTGATGTATCTGAGGAAACAAATGTTTCTGAATTATGTGTAATGACTGCATGTGAAGAAGATAAAGTTGTTGGAGAGTATAATCAGATATTATTTAAAATGCATGAAGATACTTGTGAATATCGATATGAACTGAATAAGTCAACTTGTACATTTTTTGCTTCCCGTTTCTGTTCTAAATGTTTAGCTGCAAGAGGAAAAGCTAAAAAGGCAAAAAGAATAATAATGTACCATTACCTTCCTGAAGATTATAAATCAGAATATGAATTTGTTGCAGAAGTTTGCTTTTGTTATGACCTACAATTTTGTAAAGAGGTTTGTTGCTATGTATACTTATGTGTGTAATAAATGCTGCTCTGAAATATACCTACGTATGATCTGAATTGTTTCTGCACTGCATGTATGTACATATGTGTCATTGTAACATATTTTAGAGTAGTTGATAAGACAAATATGCTCCCTCATCATGCATAACACCCTATCCAATCCCATGCAAAACACAAATATCCACTCAGTTGTAGTGTGGTCTTCACAGGACACTCTAGAATGGTGGTGCACCCTCCACAGGATAGCCAATAACATAACTATAAACAGTACATCATAAACAAAAAGCACTACAGTGCACCTTAAAAAGCACAAAACCATGACAAGGGTAGGGTTCATTCCAGTTTATTTTGGGATACCCATTAATTAATTTTATTGATGTTAAACATTATTATATATCTGTAAAAACAGCCTTTCTTCGCTTTACATCATGTGATATTGTTACCCCCTTAATAAGAAGTCTCTATAGACACTGTTAACATGCCACAATAAGTGAAGGTAGTGACTTCACTTGTGTGTAAAAACTAACACCAACAATACACCATCCTTAATCATATGCCCAACCACATAGGAAACAATAACCTCACTGCCTAAGGATAGATGAGATAATTTACTAATAGCACTGTTACTTGCCTGGATATGAAGAAGAAAGTGTGCGTTTCCATGGTTTGAGTCCACTCATAACAATTTACAATGCCTGATGAAGTACAACATACATTGCTTCATTACTTCTAACAATTTCCTACATACGTACATCAGTCTTTAAGTGATATCCTCACTTATGTACCATTATCAGACTATTGGGTAGTCAAATCTTTCTTAGTGCACTCTAGAAAATTAAGCTACCATATAGCCAAAAGTTTTCAAGGGTGAAAGTGGATTTTGTGGATTTTGGAGTACCCACGAAAATTTTAGCCGTGAAAATTTTGTCCTACAGTATGATTCAATGCAGTACTTCTGCAATCCACAAAAGTTTTATCCACGAAACTAATAAATTCACCATTCCACAAAAATTTTAACCCTTGAAAGTTTTAGGCTATATGGTATCAACTGAAAACATATACATGCGCACTACGATTGTAGCACTAATTTACCTAGACTATTACGGGCTTTAAAGGTAATTATAAGTGTAAATAGTTGACACGACACAACAATGTTACGTACTATACTGGCTACCTCTTCTGCGAATCTTCTGGTTCTTTTTTGTTGCTAAGTGCTCAAGGCAAAGCAATACTTTCATTCGCTTAATTTAATTTTTGGTATCCCATAAACCTTTTTTGAGTCGGCTGATCAAACCAGCTCAGGGAAAAACTTGACATAGGGAAAATCATAAGGTCATTTTTATAGCATGTAACTTCAACACTTTAGCTTTTAAAAATTTGTAGTTACGTATGTACAATATATGCTAAACAAAAACACCCTGGGTGTAAAAAAAGTGCGAGGCCAATCAGAAGCAGCATTGCAAATAGGTATGTACGACCAAAAACTTTGATATCAGTTGAGGCCAAGAAATTACTTATCAAAAATCTACTTGAATGACACCGGCAATGGTTTATAGCATATTGTCACAACTATGATTGACTTTGTCACTTGGCCACCTTTATTAATAATTGGCCTCGCACTTTTTTTACACCCAGGGTGTTTTTGTTTAGCATATCACTACTTTTTTGGAAGTATAAACAGATGTTATTACTAGCAAGCAGCAGAGAAGTACTGCATGGGCATACATAACTTGTACTTGCCTAGCACACAATATTGCAAATTAAATTTTGAAGCTTAATTTTGAAAAACTCAAGCCCGAGATTTTTTTTAAACTTTCACTACAGAGTGATACATCAACATAGATTGTGTATCTGAAAGTTTATGCAAATCATTCGAAGGGGGTCCAAGTTATGACAACTATCAACCTGCAGTGTAATAGCCCTCCTCAAATACATTCAAGTGTTTACTTCAGACTAATAATAGTATGACAGGTAGAGCATACATAGGAGAAGTGCTGATACAACTTTGGCTGAAATCCATGAAGAAACGAGTAAGTTAATTATTAGACAAACAAGTGAATGTATAAAAAGAGAGTTTGAAAAAAGCTTCCGGGGTTCACGAAAGCTCCCGCAAGCCCCCGAAAAAAGTGTGCGATGAAAATGAAAGAAACAAGAAAGAAACAAGAAAGAAAAAACGACTGCCGCGTAAAATTTTTTGTGGTAACAGGAAGGCATTTATAAGGCTGTATCAGAAGAATGGGTGAAACGATGTCTATGAACTTTGGGATATTGATTCTTCAAACAATGAAGGTACTAATTGTCTAGTAAACGGGCGAATTGGGCGGGAAGGGATGGTTCGTCGTGCGTGGTCACACAACGGGCGCCATAAAACTCGCAATGGCTGGTACTTAGGAATGGTGGCGCCTATTTCCTCCATTCTCGGTTTGTTGATTCTATATAGTAAGAACGTTGTGGGTCGGTAATAACTAAGCGATAGCTTTAATGGCGGCTTAGCTAGAGCATTTGCGAGTTTGAGGGCGGTGCTATGTGTAAATAACTCACTCAGTGGTCGGCGTTGCTGCACTTCTTCTTGGCCTCGCGACTCACTATCGTGAGTCTTGATAAAAGAATTTACAAATATACACTTTTTAAAAACTTGCTAAATACAAGTAGTAGCTATGCATCACTCGCCTTACTAAAAATTGGCCTAAAAATTAGTGCAGAGTTCCAAATCTGGGTCTGTGTCATAGTCAAGGAAACATCAGAAATTGTATGAGTGGCACCTAAAATACACAAACAATTAAATCAACAAAAACATAGTGAACCATGGGTGGAATGACACACATGTGTGTCATTCTGTCTATCTATGGTTCACTAACATGTTCACAATTTTACACTTAACATATTTATGTGCAATGCTCACATGAAAGAATTAAACTGAGAAAACTATAATAACTGTGTATTCATTCTTTTCATTTGGCACCGGCAAACGGTTGATGTTGCTTTGAGTCAGCCATGTAGTGCATTCCACCATTGCTATGGTCAGGACAACGTAATGCCAAGTGGCTTGAGTGCACATTAAGCATGTAAAAACTTATTAACACCATCAATCCTTTAAACAGCACTGTATAGACATATTATACCGGATGAAAATTGATATCCTCCTAACCAACAGTATAATAATGTACGTAAATATGTACGTATGTATGTACATGCGTACGTAGCTAGTACATATGGTTAATACATAGCTATACGTACATATATAACCAGGTAGCTATGGATAATTTTACATAATTATCTACAGAAAACCGAAGAAAGGTACACCAAACGAAGGATGGAACAAGAATCATCTTCTTTTGTACGTATCTTTAATTGGAAAAAAGATAAAATTCTTTTATCATATACTAAAAACTATAAAAGTTGGAAAGTATACCATTTGGGTGATGATGAGGTAATTAAAAGCTCCATGTTTACTGTATGTGTAGCTGTGTAGCTAGATATGTAGCTATGTATTTATCCATTTGGATATGGCTAGCTAGCTACAGGCTAGGGATGGGTGATATTGATATTTTGGCATACGATTATTGTGAAGCAAAAATCACAATTATCACGATTATTGCCTTAACTATATCTATAGTGAAAACTGTCTATAAATATCTCTAAATATTCCAAAACTTGTCATGGTAAGTGCCAATTATCATGATATTACATGATTATTGCTTCTCATGATTATTGTTATTAGCAAAAACTACACGATATCGATTATTGGCAAAGGAAAAACCGGTTAATAGGCAAAACCGGTTAATTGCCCATCACTACTACAGGCTATATCCCTGACCATAGGAATGTCAGGGATATAGCCTGTAGTAGCAATGGGAAATTAACCGGTTTTGTCTCCCTGTGGTCAGGGATATAGCCTGTAGTAGTGATGGGTTATTAACCGGTTTTGCCTATTAACCGGTTTTTCCTTTGCCAATAATCGTGTAATATCATGATTCTTGTCATTGATGTAGAAACGAAACTACCACTCTTTATATAGTGCACCAATGCGATATTGATTGTGGGTTTTAGTTTTCTAAATTTAATATTTATTTGAAGTTGAAAAATAAACTTTGTTACTAGTCTAAAAGTGTTGTATTTGAAGTGTACAAGCCGATATAAGCCAAAGGACGCCATTTGAGGTGAGTTTCTAACATGATAAAAATAGTCTATTCACTGCATGACTTAATATATATTAATCTACTCTATTTACACACTCACCATTAGTTTATCCTTTTGAAGAGATTAAACATGCCCATTATAAGTCCTGCAGCTTTATGAAAAGTTGTGTAAAACCACAATCACCAGCACTACCATGCAAGAACGTCATGACAACGATAAAATTGAGCCCCACAATCACAACGAGTACTCATTGCTATATAAAGAGGCCGAAATATTGACATCAATTTTGGGCAGATTTTTAGAGTGCTGGAAGTGGAATATATCAAGACTCAGGATGGTGAGTCGTGAGGTCAAGAAGAAGTGCAGCAACGCGACCACTGAGTGAGTTATTTACACGTAGCACCGCCCTCAAACTCGCAAACGCTCTAGCTAAGCCGCCATTAAAGCTATCGCTTAGTTATTACCGACCCACAACGTTCTTACTATATGTGACCCGGTCTGACAAAACCAGTCTTATTGCCGCAAAAAATTTGAGCTAATATTCAGTCTTTCAAATTTAATAACTCTCTCTCTGAACACAATATTTTAGCACAAACTTCACCATGTATGCAGAAAATCCTATGCAATTCGATAAAACTTACAGAATTCAAATAGCACACACAGAACAAGAGATAGATACCATATTATGGATGGGTGTATTTTGCGGTGATAAGACTGGTTTTGTCAGACAGGGTCACATATAGAATCGACAAACCGAGAATGGAGGAAATAGGCGCCACCATTCCTAAGTACCAGCCATTGCGAGTTTTATGGCGCCCGTTGTGCAACTACACACGACGAACCATCCTTTCCCACCCAATTCGCCCGTCTACTAGACATTTAGTACCTTCATTGTTTGAAGAATCAATATCCCAAAGTTCATCAACATCGATTCAGCCATTCTTCTGATACAGCCTTATAAATGCCTTCCTGTCACCACAAATATTTTTACGCGGCAGTCGTTTTTTTCTTCTTTGTTTGTTTGTTTCTTTTATTTTCATCGCACACTTTTTTCGGGGGCTTGCGGGAGCTTTCGTGAACCCCGGAAGTTATTTTCAAACTCTCTTTTTATACATTCACTTATTTATCTAATAACTCGCTCATTTCTTCATGGATTTCAGCCAAATTTGTATCAGCACTTCTCCTATGTATGCTCTACCTGTCATACAATTATTAGTCTGAAGTAAACACTTGAATGTATTTGAGGAGGGCTATTACACTGCAGGTTGATAGTTGTTATAACTTGGACCCCCTTCGAATGATTTGCATAAACTTTCAGATATACAATCTATATTGATGTATCACTCTGTAATGAAAGTTTTAAAAAAATCTCGGGCTTGAGTTTTTCAAAATTAAGCTTCAAAGTTTAATTTGCAATATTGTGTGCTTGGCAAGTACAAGTTATGCCCATGCAGTACTTCTCTGCTGCTTGCTAGTAATAACATCTGTTTATACTTCCAAAAAAGTAGTGATATGCTAAACAAAAACACCTTGGGTGTAAAAAAAGTGCGAGGCCAACCAGAAGCAGCATTGCAAATAGGTATGTACGACCAAAAACTTTGATATCAGTTGAGGCCAAGAAATTACTTAACAAAAATCTTTTTAACTACTTGAATGACATACAATAGTTTATAGCATATTGTCACAACTATGATTGGCTTTGTCACTTGGCCACCTTTTTCACACCATCATTGTTAATAAAGGTGGCCAAGTGACAAAGCCCATCATAGTTGTGACAATATGCTATAAACTATTGTATGTCATTCAAGTAGTTAAAAAGATTTTTGATAAGTAATTTCTTGGCCTCAACTGATATCAAAGTTTTTGGTCGCACATACCTATTTGCAATGCTGCTTCTGATTGGCCTCGCACTTTTTTTACACCCAAGGTGTTTTTGTTTAGCATTACTTATAACATGGGCACTCGGGATTTTTCTGATATATTTGCCCACACCCTCGGGCCTGCGGCCCTCGGGCTCGGGCATATATATCAGGCAAATCCCTATTGCCTATGTTATAACTATTACGTACATAAAATGCTAAATGTTGAACAAATCCTTTTGGTTTAAAACTACATACACTGACAATGTAGCTATTTGAATTTGTCAAATATTTTGTCTGTAGATTATTTCTGAAGCATTGAATTTCCGATTGTGGTATGACAGTGTCACTGACCTACTGAGGGATGAAGACAGTGATCGATTCCCACCACGTTTTAGGCTCAAAGTGGTCAACAAAGATTGTGAACCAGCACCTTTTGTATATAAATATAAGATATGTATTCGGAGTAATAAGAGAGAAAATAAACAATTTACATTTAATATATCTGGTTTTCGACATCAATTGCTTAACAAAGGTTTGTGGTTGTTGCAGTGCAAAATTTATTGAATCTGTAAAGCTATAGATAAATTATCACTGTCTTATCATGTATGTATGTATGTATGTATGTATGTATGTGTATATACATACATGAACATACATACATAAACCTGGTACAGTCATCTTAGGCAGTGGAAAAGGGGGGCTAGAAGGCTGAAGCCCCCCTATTTTTAGTGTCACCCCATAGGATTGTAATTTTCTCCATACAGATGTGTCCAGAGAATTTAAATAGCCCCCCAGTTCTGAATAGGTTCCTCCGCCGCTGAATCAGTACACATATCAGATTTAGTAATTTTATAGTGCACAAATTCATAGCTACGTACCCATGAATTGTATCATATTTGAACAACTTACTATGGCATAGACGGAACCACTTGAATTTTTGTATGATCTAAACTAACCAGAATGTTTTGTCTGTTTCCACAGCCATCATCACGTACTCTCACTAATTAACCAAATTAATCCAGACAAACAAATGTTTTTCTACATACATATGTGCCACATAACTATGGAATCCTGTGTCCAATGCTCAACTTTTATAATAACATTTATCACCATCTTGTCTTTGTTTCAAATCACGTGACCCTATAATTATATAAATCAAATTGCTGTCATGTGATGAATTGAATGGAGTGTTACATAATTATGTATGAATAAGTTGTGGCCATTTTCATGAAGCACTGTGAGTTTATAAATAAGTTTCTTAAGTAATGATTTTAAGTACTTTAGATTTATCAATACTAATAACACTTAGCATCAATGTATTCCTCATAACATCAGCAAAAATTTAGTTGTGGTTTCAAGTCTGTAGCTTTGAAAATCCATGTGCTATTCAGGTATGAATGCTTATTATGTCATTGACAGGATACCGTACTACATGTATTTGTAGCGTTTTGTGCTGTGGCCCCTGGGGTGGACACACATATATACACTTTACGGACAGTAATTTCAAGAAACCATGCAGGTGCCAACTAGAGATGAGACAGTAGCTACACGGTACAGGAGCATCAATGCATCATGCCAAAAGTATCATGATACCACGATGCTTCACGCTTTTTAAAGCATTTAGTGATTTCTTTATGGTAATACTTGAAAGCAATGGTATAATCTTTTCAAGTATAAATCCTACCATTTTTATATACGTACAAGGCTTTCTCTCATATCATATCATATTCCACAAAAGATGTCATTTTAAAATCTTCTGTGCATTATACACAGCATTTATTGATTGATACATCGATACATCAATGAATCAATACGTATTGATATGCATGTTGAACCATTAGCTATGTATTGCGATACATCAATGTATCACATCTCTATATAGTACCAGCATGCCTTGTTTAAAAACTATGTATGTTGGAGCTACGTATGATGATATACTAACAAAAATTGGCTATACATATATACGTAGCCATGTATGTACATATATCAAACTATACATAGTTATATTTGTTGACTTACTTTTCTGCTAAGAGTTCTCAGTCTTGCTTGACTGCATGTACAGGTTAATAAATTTGTAGTTATGTAGCTATCTAATGTATGTTTACTATTAAACTTTATAGCTTCTATCAGTCGGGAGCAGCCATTAGAAGTAGACAAACACCAATCAGCACCTGCTAGTAGTCAACAAAAATCTAATACAACTACTACTCCTAATAACCAGCAGAGATCACAGGCACTAACACTAGAACAACCACTGACTTCTCCTGTCAGCCAACAGCAACTACAACCAGGTAATAATATTAATCTAATGCACTGTTCCTTATAGAGTAGCTAGCTATGTGTTGCTATAGCATGTACCCGTATGTGCCTACTGTATGTATACAATTATGATGTAAAAGTTTTAGCTACAAACTCTGATTATTTTCTACACTCAGAATAAAATTTTACTACGTACATAAACAATCCACAGATACCGTGGGAATAAACTTGTGACAGCTTCAAAACCTAGGTTAGAATTTACAATTGAATATACGTACCACTCCATAGATTAAAGTTAGTAGGCCAGGGAATCAAAGCTCTTCTAAAATATGATAGGAATGAAACTTAATTACCCCCCTCAATCTGTATGTTGATGATGAGAACCTTATTCATATAGAACATTACCTATATGAGCCTTGGAACTTTCATACAGGACATATTGAATGAAAACACCATAATAATTACATGGTCCCAAGAACTCATGCTTACACGGAACTCTTAAAAATGTGCCTGAACATTTTAACCCATTGTTTTACATATAGCTACATATGTAATTTAGCTTCCCATCTCTTATGCTTCTCTATTTAGCTATACAATAACAATGGTCATTGATATTATTAACTGTTAATAACTGTATTTATGTCTTACCATAGTTTTCAGTTAGATAACATCATTGTTTGTATATTTTCTTTAGTTCTTCAACCTGCAACTGCAAATCAAACTACAAATGTAACGTATAATATTTTTACAAAAGGTACGTAGCTAATTACATAATGTATATTGGGAAGTTTTCAAGGATGCTGCATTTTGAAATTTTCGCAAATTAATGCCTACTGTATCAGGCACTTATTAACACTCTATAAAACTTTTCGAGTAGCTACCTTTTTGAGGTTGTTAGCTAATCCACAAAAACAGACCTTTAAAATTTCTCAATATACCGTAGCTACTATGTAGCTCAATAGCTATAGTTTCTATTCTGGGCTTGAATATGGAAAAAATAATACCATGCAGTAAGATTTACACACTCAAATCATAATTAATTGTTAGCTTGTAATGAATTCTTTTTAGTAGTTTCTGACTCTTGAATGCTGTGGACCTTCAGAGTAAATCAGTAGCAATCAACATTCTACAATTTTCTTGATTTATACTGACAAGGGACTGACCTAGCTATTATGCTTATATTTTTTATGCTGCAGTGCTCATAAATTCTGTTGATTGATACAAAACTTTGTTATAAAACAACCTATTAGATATGGTGGGTGAAATGTTAAATAATGTGACATAAATAACAACAGTTAATTATATTGATATTCTTTTCAGGAATTTAGCACATGCATATATGTACATTGTTGCAATTTAAAACTAACTACATACAGTACCGCTCACTTTAAACTTGACACACGCGTGTGTGCACACGTGTGCATGCACACGTTTAACGCGTGTAAAAGTAAATAATTTGGCGTGTATCGTCAGTGCTGCACACGAATTTGGCGTGCGCATAAATGCACGCGGAACACTAGACATGCACGACACAAATACGCCCGCTACGTGCACACGCGTGGCACTCTAGACGTGCACTAAACTAATATGCCCGCTACGTGCGCACGTTCTGCCATCTAACACGCGTGGCACTCTAGACGTGCACCAAACTAATATGCTCCTAACGTGCGCACGTTTTATGCGCCTATCAATTGTTGGCCCCACTATCCCCCCCTGGGGCACTGGGTGGGGATGGGTCGGGATTTGACAAAGTCGATGATCAAATGCTTCACCCTTTGGGCAGGTCAGGCAATCAAATCCCCACCTAATCCTTGTTCCTTACAGGGGATTATGTGGGGATTTGACAACTTCAAGGGTCAAATTCCCCACCCTTGGGGCACGTCTTCCGTTCAAAACTGAGGAAAATCCCCCTGCCTTTCCCCTATGTAGCCCCAGGGGGGGATAGTGGGGGAAACAATTGATAGGCGCATTATCATTACACATGCACGTACAGTATATTGGCATAGGAAATGCAGCTGGTTCACGTCACAATACTACAAATCCTACAGTACAACGGCACCGGGCAGCATTATCAGACAACTGACCAGTCAGCTGATTGAACCCACTGATCACGTGCCTTTGCCGTATATTAAAACCACACTTACCGGAAATTCATTTCTTAAAAATGGCGAGGATGAGTCTAGAGACGAGGAAGAGGGTGCTAACCTTGGATGTGCCATAATGTTAACAGCAACGCAGCAGTGCAGCAGTGCAGCAGTGCAGGATAGATGTGCAACATGACTGAATGGCGACTCAAAGTATTAGAATACACGTGTCCACTTGTGTAATTCCGTAACTCGCCGTAAATTTTTGTTATTTACTCAAAATTGAATATACTATAATTTTCCATAATGTAGTAACTATGGTGTGAACTACTCGTGTATGGCAAGGACAATAATGACACGCGAAATCTACTACTGTGTACAACGTATGGTAAGTCTTGAGAGTCGTACACGTGTCTAAATGCACAAGTGCAGTTCGTGCAAACAGTTAATGCATGAGTGTTCTTTTCATGCACTGAACTTTGCACTCGTGCATAATATGCATGCGTCGAGGCATGCGTGCAGTTTAAGCTACACACGCCAACAAAATGAACGTCTCGTGCATGCACCCGTGCAGTTCAAGCTACACACGCCAACAAAACGAATGTCTCGTGCATGCACGCGTGCAATTTCCAATGGTAATACGTCATAGGTCTGTCGTGCGCACGCGGAAAATATTGCGTGCGTTTTTGAAAACGTGTCGAGCCGTGCAGTTGCTGCACGCGTGTGTCGTCAAGTTTAAAGTGAGCGGTACTGTAGCTTAAAGGATTTGGCATGCAAAATTACACAAATATAGCTATGCAACAGTTACACTTAATGCAGGGATTTGCACAGGTTTAGGAGAGTGGTGGTTACATAAAGTCTTGGGAACTTATGCTCAAATTGTGTTTAGGTTCCTTAAGCTTGTAAACACTTTGTTTTTTGTTTGGAGTAGCTAATTGAAGTGGCTTTAAGCATTTTCATTCCAGATATTTTACTACTGGTGAGTTAGTAGTAGTGGTCAGTTTATCTGAGTGGTGGTTGCTGTTGACTACTGTGAGCACATCCCTACTTACGTAATTACTTTTCAAAATGTATCTATAGGTCATTGAACTACTATTAATAGGGGGTCCAATAAATTATGATACATTGATATCCTAAAACTTCATATAGGGAATACCAACTATTCTGGCGAAAACTTTTGCGGTTAGAATGAAAATGAAAATTCACAGGAAAACTTTCGCAGTAGCAGCTTCTTTTAATAATAAGTAAACTATTTGATGTAAAACATTCACGGTTGAGTAAAAATCACCAAAACCGCAAGTTTCCCCCTCTTTGAATGTTTTGTCGTATATAGTAGCAGCCTATGAGGAGCAGTTATTGATTGTACATGTGACCGTAAACCTATACTAAACAAAAACACCCTGGGTGTAAAAAAAGTGCGAGGCCAATCAGAAGCAGCACTGCAAACAGGTGCGACCAAAAACTTTGATATCAGTTGAGGCCAAGAAGTTACTTATCAAAAATTTTTTTAACTACTTGAATGACATACAATGGTTTACAGCATATTTTCACAAATATGATTGGCTTTGTCACTTGGCCACCTTTAGTAATAATGATGGTGTGAAAAAGGTGGCCAAGTGACAAAGCCAATCATATTTGTGAAAATATGCTGTAAACCATTGTATGTCATTCAAGTAGTTAAAAAAAAAATTTTTGATAAGTAACTTCTTGGCCTCAACTGATATCAAAGTTTTTGGTCGCACCTGTTTGCAGTGCTGCTTCTGATTGGCCTCGCACTTTTTTTACACCCAGGGTGTTTTTGTTTAGCATATCACTACTTTTTTGGAAGCATGAACAGACGTTATTACTAGCAAGCAGCAGAGGCGTAGCTAGGGGTGGGCATGGTGGGGCATTTGCCCAACCATCACTGATCTTTGCCCCACCATCAAGATTTAAAAATATATAATGTAGCTATTGTAAAATCAACGTTACTTCTTTTAACATGCACTGAGAGGAGTGGTATCAGCAGTGTTATTACGCTGGTGACAAGTCGTGTGACAAAAGTAAGGTCATGTGATCCATTAGTTTAATGATATTAAAATGGAGTTGCAAATATGGTGGACTGCAATGATGCGCCATAGTGGATCACCATTGTCGCCCCACCTGATTCATGTTTTGTGAGCAGGTACCGTAGGTATTTTATGATACAAGACATGCAATTGAATGGTTTGTACATACCGAAGTACCTGACCAGGTGAGCCCAATGACTGTCCACTGATTTACAAGGGTCATATAGAAGAATTACTGATGAATCCTCCAGCCTTCGACATGCATGCAGACTGGAGCTTTGAGACAGCTGGATATCAAGGTCAATTATGCATGTATAAACGTGTCCCAACACCCAGGTTATAAAATTAAGGACTTGTGTGAAAAACAGGGTGCCTCCTTACTGTTGGCCTTGTGTATACATGCCATCTTGTGTGGTTACATTATTTCAAACATTATATTACTGATATATATTTTCAATGTCTAGTAGATGCCCATTCAAGTAATCCAGAGGCACGTGAGCTGGTATAGTCGTGATCATCACTGGATAGTTTCCTGGATCTTATGATCGAGTACCTATAGCTTCATGCAGCAGCATTTGTTATACATTACATCATAGCTAGGATAGTGTGCATACACTTTTCAAAGGAAGTAAATGCTCACATGAAAGTGGGCATATGTATGCATTAATATATAACAATATATTTAGTTGCATGCTTGAACCGTTGCCCGACCATCAAGAAATGGCTGGCCACGCCCCTGAAGCAGCAGAGAAGTACTGCATGGACATAACTTGTACTTGCCTAGCACACAATATTGCAAATTAAACTTTGAAGCTTAATTTTGAAAAACTCAAGCCTGAGATTTTTTTTAACTTTCACTACAGAGTGATACATCAATATAGATTGTGTATCTGAACGTTTATGCAAATCATATGAAAGGGGTCCAAGTTATGATAACTATCAACCTGCAGTGTAATAGTCCTTCTCAAATACATTCAAGTGTTTACTTCAGACTGATAATAGTATGACAGATAGAGCATACATAGAAGTGCTGATACAAATTTGGCTGAAATCCATGAAGAAATGAGTGAGTTATTAGACAAACAAGTGAATGTATAAAAAGAGAGTTTGAAATAAACTTCCGGGGTTCACGAAATCTCCCGCAAGCCCCCGAAAAAAGTGTGCGATGAAAATAAAAGAAAGAAAGAAGAAAAAAAAAACGACTGCCACGTAAAATTTTTTGTGGTTACAGGAAGGCATTTATAAGGCTGTATCAGAAGAATGGCTGAAACGATGTCTATCAACTTCGGGATATTGATTCTTCAAACAATGAAGGTACTAATTGTCTAGTAAACGGGCGAATTGGGCGGGAAAGGATGGTTCGTCGTGTGTAGTCGCACAACGGGCGCCATAAAACTCGCAATGGCTGGTACTTAGGAATGGTGGCGCCTATTTCCTCCATTCTCGGTTTGTTGATTCTATATAGTAAGAACGTTGTGGGTCGGTAATAACTAAGCGATAGCTTTCATGGCGGCTTAGCTAGAGCGTTTGCGAGTTTGAGGGCGGTGCTACGTGTAAATAACTCACTCAGTGGTCGCGTTGCTGCGCTTCTTCTTGGCCTCGCGACTCACTATCGTGAGTCTTGATTTGGCACAGTTAACCCTGTAGATTTTTGCATAGTTTGTAATGTTATGTCCTAAAATGATATGCTAGCTAGCTATAGAGTGCTAATAAACTTGGTTTATCAACAAAGACTTATTTTCAATGGGCATGCCAGTACCCTAACAGGCTCCCCTTAAAACCACCTTCATAGTTATAGCTATGTATAGCTAGCTACGTATATAATGTATAATATTATTACAGGTGATAATGCTACTATATCTTTGCGAAGTTCTGATGATTCTCCTTCTAGCAAGGCCAAATTTAGTAAGTGGACTTAGAGGAGTAATTTTAACCACTCTATCAAAACATACGTAGCTACATTTGATTAGCTACAGTATGTGTATAGCAAGTATCATTTGAAAATTAAAGGTGTTTAGAGAGGCTTTCTTATGATGTAGAATGATGAATTAAAGATCTCTGTTCTGTAGCATGCAAGTTAATGATTTGAATTTTGTCACATAAGAATTATACTTTAACATAGTATACGTATGTATATATCAAGAGTTTTATTGAAAGGTATACTGATGACTATATTTGTATTAACCTTTTAGATTCCCTTCAGTCATTTGCTAATGATATTACCAACACAGTCAATGTGGATGTCATTTTACCAATGATGATACAGGAAGGTTTAGTAACTGCTGATCAGCAGCAGTATTTGAGTAGTCCATACCACACTATGGGCATGAAGCAACAGAAGTTGTGTAGCATTATTCTAGAGCTGCCAGAAAGCTGTGTGGACCAGTTTATAAAATGTTTATCAGAGACTAGTTACTATCAGCCTCACAAGCAACTGCATGATAAACTGTATGTGAATTTAGACACGAAACTTTGAATAGTTAACAAATTACATAACTATTTTAAAGAGGCATACAACTAGGCACAGCAATTTAAACAACCTCAAAACTGCATTCATTACAATACATGTATGTAATATAACCTTAACTAGCTAGCAATTGATAATTGTTTGTATGTGACTGCATGCTACCATACCATTTTTGTAAATTGTAACCTAACACATATCATATATAGCTATCTAGCTAGCTGATTAAGCTACAATAAGTCTATTTCATTTTAGTCAGTATAACTACAGGTAGCTGTATAATTGCATATTTTATGAGGTATGTACGTATGTAGCTATTTATTTGGGGATTTAGTGAGATGTCAGTAATAATTACCCAAAGTTAGTTATATCCAGAATCGGTATGGTCAATATGGATTCTTGGTTATATTCATTTCATCAAAATATAGCTAGCCAATAGAATAATAGACCATACTGTTCATGGGCTGTCTAGAATCACTGGGATTGGAATACTGCAATGGATACTATATTTAGCTCCTTACTGATGATGAATGCATGCATGGTAGTGCATAAACAAATGTACTGGATTTGAACAAACCTTTGAATTATTCTACTAAAGACATGTAGCTAGCTAGGCCCCTTTTGCCCTCTCTGGGCAAATTTATTTGGGCCCACTTTCAACTTAGAGAAATTTTTTACTTGAATTAATTTCTTTTGGATAATTGAAAACAAGTGATTATTATGGAGCAGTGTTTCCCCACGTGACATTCACATTGTCTTCCAGTCGCTTCCTACAAGTGTGTTTTACATGATAGCGAGCACAGCAGACTTTTCACTGAACAGATATTCCAACGTTCATGTCCCATGCGAGTTTCTACGTGAGTTTGTTATTGCATTATTCTTTGTGTAGGGATTTTACCTTTTGTGGAGCCATTGGCTAACCACTGCAGTAACATGATTTCATAGGCGATCCACCAGCAACCAGTGTAATAAATAATAATACTTGGTTTTTGCAGGCCTAGCTATATAGGTGCTGTCAAGCCAGTATAATATTCTAATTATTCTTCAATCTTATGCAGCCGAATTGAAAGTGTCACTATGGAATTCGAGAAACCCAATTCCCAAGATACAAGAATTAAAGAGCACATACTAGTGTAATGCATGCAGAATCATAGATAGTGAACTGCATGTGTTTTTGTAATACTGTGTGTTATCAATCCAGGTAGCTACCATAATGGATCCATTGTCAACTCTTCTGCATAAATTTTGTATTTCTCATACCACATAGCCAGAAAGTTTGGCGGGGAAATGTTTGGCGAATGGATGATTCAGCCATTAGGCAATAATTATAAGTAAAAGTTAGTTTGGCAAATCACAGACAATTTGCCACCAAATTTTCCTACTACGGTATTATAAATGGTAAAACCTGTAAGTCACAAATAAGATGCAGTGCAAAATATATACAAAAATTGTGTAGCACAAAACTTTGATGGAAAAATTTGACCAATTCAGTTATGAAATTCCAACCCTTGACAAATTTTTGATGGATGTCTTACTCCTGTGTGTCTAGTTCCCTAGTTTTGTACAAATTTTATCTTGAATTGACATCAAAAATTTCCAGTATCATGCTAATCCATCCTTAAGTGTCGTCCACCACCCACACTGGAAAATTTATGGCATTTCCTAGATACAGGACATATCCAGTAAATGTACAGTAATCATCAAATATACTATAGTGCAGACATGCACAGCACACATGATGTAATGTGTACAAATTTCCAATACCATACAGGGCTAATTTCTGGTAGTGTGTACCACTACAGGACACATGACATTTAATGCAGTTGTCCACATTCTACCAGACACATGGTCTGGAAGGCACACATCCATAATTACTGGACAGATGGTCTGTAATGCAACAATCCTTGATACATGAAATTTCAGCTGTACTGTACCAATCATTAATCACAGGACATATGATTTGTATGACACTGTTCCTTACTAAAGTAAATTTGGTATGACCTACTATTCAGATGTGCATTAAATATCAAATTTCCTGTACTATTCAGCAATATGTGACATATATAGTATAGCTACCATACCGTATAAATTATACTATTCACCATGCAATTCCATATATTATGTAACGCAACCTCCTTTTGGCGTTGTAATAACAGTAACAATATTTGATTGTCAATATGTACAATACATATACAAAAATGCACACATGGCTACTTGTAAATTTGATACATCACAAACATACACTATACATACGTACATTAATACAAAATATTTGAGTTTTATCAGTACCACACACTAACTAAACATTAGGTTCCATATGTATAGTTGAGTCAACTCGAGCTCCATACATCTTCAAAAGATGATCATTGCCGGCTTGTTATCTTTGCTACCTGCAATTAGATACATTAACTAGTTACTTGATAGTAAATTCAACTAACAGAGGCCAATGCATAGTATGTATATATCCTAATAAAACATTCACTTATTGAAACGAAACAATGGTTTTCAATTTACTTGAAAGGCTTGTATATGTATGTATCAGGATTGAAACCAGGTCAAAGGTGTTGCAACACCCAGATTATTTTTAAACCCACTATTTAATTGTATATGTATATCTGTGACTGCTATATTAGAGAATATTACAATCCCAGGTTTTTAGCTTAACTCAGTGACCCAACCTGGTTTTAACCCTTGTATATAACATCCATTCTCAATGAAGGCCTCGGTATGTAAACAATTTATTTTCTAAAATCCCCTGGCTTATAGACGAACTTCACCAATATCAGTTAATACACTAAACTGAAGTGCTCGTCTTTTCACTATTGTGGAACAGCTAAAATGCTTCATACAGTAAAACAGAAAATTGATATAGCACTATCTTACTCTATGCTTCTTCACAACCTTGGTTTTGCACTTATGTTACTGAGGTCATGCCCACAAACAAAATCAATTCAACATGACAAAAATTGGTGTATAAGCAAAGTGAAAGCTATAGAACTTACGTAGTTAAGCAATCACAAAGGGTTCAATTGGACTACCGCTCATATAAATGGTTACACACCTACAAAACGCAATGTTTTATTAAGCACCTCCACAAATATTTATATTTGTCAATGCTATAATCAGGCTATCCAGTTCATTCACCAATATTTTACCCACCAATTGTTTCAGATTAGCCTATTGGCCCTACTCGCCAATATTTTACCCCTCCAAAAATTTCCCACATACGGTAGTAAAGTGTTGGCCTTCACAAACAAATGTGTAAAGGAATAATAGGTATTATATACATACTCACATTAGTTGACTAATGCTAATTGCAGGACTCAAACAAATATTCGGCTATTCGGTAAATATTCATATTCAAATTTTTAAGTGTAATGACACCACATGATTGTCTCACCAGTGTGTACAACATGTAAGAAATGGCTTTACAGTATATTTTATTCTAATGTATTGTAAAGATCATAACTTAATAATTTCATAAAGAATATTTGAATATTTGGTTAGTTGTCATTACGGAATATTCGAATACAAAAACCAGTTTGTTTGAGCCCTATAAATAATACTATGTGAATCTGGAAAATAAACACTTCAGAAATATACTTTGTTGGTAGCGTTATCAATGTGTTTGACCTACCGTATAGTGGGTTATTTTCGAGGGGGAAATATTTCACGAATGTCCAGTGGTGCCATTATTCATGAGAAAAATTTTCACGAATGCATGGCTGTTACAACAGTGCTACACTTACTTCAGCAATTTCACAGGGCCACGAATTAAGCTCAATTCGCAAAAATTTTCCCCCTCGAAAATAACCCGCTATACGGTATATTTTCACCTTTTATGTAAATGACAGATTATGTTGAAACACGTAACATATATGGCAATAAAATGTTTGTAAAAGTCAATGCTTCACATGCTTGAGGATAGCCACAGGCCACTGAATAGACTTTTTACACAAACATACATTAAAGAATCTAAAGACTTTAAATATAGATAACAGTAACAGACATACTTGAAACGTATCATGCGGTTACTACAACACTTTATCAATACTTTTAAGTAGCGCTAGCATTTGTAGCTACGTACATGCAAATACATAGTGTAGCAACAATGTGTACACAACTTTTGGGCTATGGCTATATGATAAAAGTGATGATAATAATTTTTCACTACTATTAGTGTTTAAAGTACTCCATTATATATTTACATTCAAATACACCATATGCCAAAGTTTTGTGGCTAGTAAATCATACCCATGATACAGTATTCAGGTGTGCAATAAGAGAGGTTACGATTTTTGTTGTTTTGTATAATTTCTTTAAGATAGCTATGTGTTTTTCCATATGTAACACTTTGCGTGGGGGACATCAAAGCCTTGAGTTGTGGTATAAAATTGATACCTCAGCAAATTTGCATTATATGGTCTGTCTCCCTTTAGGGATTATAAAATGTACCATTACGTGACATACACATTTGCTTGTGGGATTCATTTTAGGCCTGAAGTTTAATAAGTTTAGGCGAGACGCTAATGTCAAAGAAATGGAATCTTGGCTGATATTGCATTAAATGAAACAACTCACCTTCAGAGGGGCCTTCAACTTTTCGTAAGCATAGTATAACATAAATGTTACAATAGCAGATCCAGCATGAGGCATTTGGGGCAAATGCCCCTGAACATCACATTAAGGTTGCTATCAGTGAAGGAAAAGCAACATTAAGACTTAGCTGGAATCAACATAAAAGATAGGGCTTATAAATTTATCAATACTCTCTAATAAAGCATTCAAACACTCTATTGATCACTCAGAAATTTAAAGTTTTTTAATGTCAGTATTGTACATTCATGAGTTAATTCACAATACTGACATAATACAGTTGCTCCTCCCCTAAAAGTTCTATGGATCCACCCCTGTATTATAACATGCTTTTTCTCAGGATTTGACTGATAAATATGCACTATAATAGTCAAACCCCTGCAGCTGTTTTATAATACCGTATAGGGGGAAAGTTTCGATGGGTGAAACTTTCATGGTAAAGGCTTAACAAACATATTCGCGGTAAAACTTTCGCTGTCCACTACAAAAATTCTATAGGTGCTTATGCATCTTAGGCACTTGTAGCGGGGAAACTTTTGCGGTTTAGTTTGAAACCGCAAAACTGTGAAAGTTTCGCCCATCGAAACTATCCCCCTATACGGTATATTAATGTGAAGAATTCACATATGATATTTAAAGCAATCAGCAATCATAAAGCACAAATGATGCTAGCAATGACCAGCTATTGATTTCAATGGATCCTAACAGCAGGATTGGAGACAGCTACCTAAAATGGGGATCTCACAATAATATTGACTAGATTATAAGTTTAGCCATAACCGTAACAGATAAGATTATCACAGTCCAAGGTCTAACGTTTTTCTGACTGCTTTAACATCAACTTTCTAATAGGATGTCTGACCAAATAAGTGACAGTATTGCTTTTGTCTGATCATTTCTGTTGAGTTGTAACTTCCACTGAACTGCATATAAGCACTGGTGGGCTTTTTAATTACCTTAAGACTGTCCTATTAGAATATATAAGTTATCTACAAATTACATGACTGTTCTATTAGATAATGAATGTTCAATTAGAGTGTTAACTAATTAAGGTTGATATATCAATTCAATCAATCCGGGTCATTAATTTTAATGTACACACTAGTACTACCAGTGGCAGTTTGTTTATTATAATGTACTCCAGTGCCTAACTGGTAAAGTTGTCTTCAACTTGGCAGCGACCCATATCTAAGTGTACGTTTTGTTAGATTATATTAGAAAATACATAAACTGGGACTCTAACAAACCCTGCATAGTTATGACTATGCATACAGTAACTAACTTCATCGGTGGCTTGGAATTAGTTGATTGGTAACAGCTCCAGGGTACAGTGCCACAAACAATTACATCCTCGTCAACCTTAGCGAAACCATAGATAGTAGAGTGCGTAACGCGCCTTTAAGAGTCTTTAGAAACGATGAGCCGCCTTACTCTTCGCTATGTTCATAATCTATCCTGCTCAAAATCTGCCGCCTCGAATCTCCCGCCTCGAGCTATCCCGCCTTGTTTGAGTTGCAATGACTTTATACGCATGCGTAGTAGTGGTATGTGCAGAAGCTGTGGCAGTCTGTGATGAAGCGCCTAGGGTAGGTTCTCTTGTCATTACTATTTATAGATCAGTTTGGTTAGTGGTGTAGTTATGTGCGTAAACAGTGGGTGGGCTGTGCCACTATGATGCTACGAATTTGTGATTGTGGGTACCATGTGAAACATTCAAGCTAGTTTGAAAAAAGGCACTGCTGTGTGATATTTGTGCACGGTACAATACAACACATTTATCCTTATGGGCTGCCAGTGGCTGTGCACTGTATTGAGTATGCTCTCAGGTGGTAAGTGAACAATCTAGCAATAATGCAAGGGTCAATTAGTTTATTGCCATAAATTTTTGTGTACATATGTTATGAGCATGGGAGTGAGTGAAACGGTATATGCACGTGCATGCATATATAATTATGTGTGTATACGTATGACGTGTGTGTACAAGCAAGTGTACATAAATACATAGGGCTTGTGTGTGTATGGATCCATGGGAAACGACCTATGGGTAATGAATGATTTCTTTATGCATGGTCTTAACACCACCTGTTGCCATCTATTATGTTGATAAGTGTGATTATTTTCACAGACAACATCTGATGTCATTGGTGAAGCTTCTCCTGGATGCTGCCGAGATGAGACCCATTATTGAATGATGGTGAGTGACCGTGAGTCAGTGTATACTATGTGATTATGATACTGTGTCGGTGCTAGGGTTGGGCAATATCATGATACTGTGATACCAAAGTAAAATTTTTAGTATAGTAATGGCTTCCCAGAAGACAACTTTGCATAGTGAAATGTCATTAAGTACCATATTTTCCCTATAAATAGGTCAACCATTTCATATTGCAATGGTTTAATATTGTATTTATAATTGTAGTGAAATAATTACGATACAACCAATCAGTAAAACCGGTTAACTGGAATTTTATAAATAACCGGTTAACTGTCCGGTTAACCGGTTTCGGTTCACAGCTCTAATTTCAGCATCCCTCGTTGATGTCCTGACCTAACAATGTCACTACTAACTGCACAAAATATCATTATTATCATTGATAACAACCACTATTTGATAGGTGCCAATTGGTGCCCTCTGTAGGTGCCATTCTCTTAATCATGACATCACTGGGTTGGCATGCCCTCCAAAAAGCAGACTTGTTCACATTTGCCATTAGAGACACTGTGCGTTCTCATGAATATCCCAAAGCCAGTGCGATATGAAATTTATACACTGGCTTTCCCTTTGATCTGGTGTAAGTGATTCTTTACAAGGATGCTGTATTATGGTTGTGGGTTTAGGAGGTGAAACTAATTTCTAGCTTCTCTATTACACATTATTTAGTGCCTGGTAACTCTTTTATACACACAACACGAAGAAAACCTGCTAGTTCATTTATAACACTTGCGTTATTTCTCCACTCTACAGAAAACTCGATAATCCATTACACTAAATTTTTTGCTCAACATTCGGCCCTCCACCCACTATCGCTTAACTCAAATACCTCATGGAAAGCTTTGTACCTACTAGTATACTAGAAAAAACTGACGCACAGCATAGCTTCTGTATATATAGTAGTAGTAATGTATTGTCAAGTGCTAAATTAATAACATGAGGTTTACCTTACATAAGATCAATGTATTCTTATGCAATATAATTGAATTTGTGGCCTATTATTAATGAGGCTTCTTTCACCACAACTTCCACTATACCTATACCGCCACCTAAGTGTACTATTATATGTATCAGTTATTGCCCAGGCAGTAACTATAATTTATTGTACAGTAAGGTGTTTAACACCATATCACATCAACTTGGTCCTTTAGTACACCAAAACAGCCAAGAAGCCTTATGTTTTCATAAGACTTTTCGTCCCTCATCTTTAATGGTGGCGGGACTCTTCAGTTGGCTCCACCTTGTGACCAGATTTTGGAAAACCCACAAGAGACACATAAAATGGTTTTCTGAAATTCGGTCACAATGTATAAGAGAGGAGGGCAATCCTTATGATCCCTTTGGGGTGGCCATAAAAAAGAATGGTTCATAAAGAATAATGGATGGCTGAACAGAGCGCTCGCTTGAGCAGTACTACAGCTTCCACTCAGACAGTGGGCCATTTGGGCCTGGTAAAACAGTATCAGTAGTAAGGCTCAAACAAATATTCAGACTAATATTACTTTTACCATTATGGGATACAAAAATAGGCAATCAATTATTCATTTGCCAAAAATGTTAGTGATGAAACCATTCAAGACCTAGACCTATCATGATACTTTTGGCATGATGCATCAATACTCCTGTACCCTGTATCGTCCCATCTCTAGTAGGTCATACCATCATACTTATTAGGTGGAGAAGCACAACCTTTGTTAACAGTGGTTTCCATTTTCAATAGCATATACGTACATGTGGAAGTGGTACCATAGACATACAAATTTTCAAGCAGTATTTGAAAATCCTTTTTGCATGGTCAGTGTGATGTGTGATATGAAGGATCAGCTACCTCCATGAAATTATATTACTTACATATACAGTACTTGGTGCATGCTTTAATTAGAAACTTCCACAGGTATGTATTTCACAGGTATGTATTTATTAAACATATCATAGGCTGACACAATTTTTATGCGTCAGTGAGCATTGGATCATAGAGGCCTAATGTACGATAGTAATGTAATATCACAGGACTTGCTCCTACCCAGTGATGGTCAGTCAGTCATTGCCAGTGATGCACATTGGCTCTACATTCATCATGCTCTTAACTTACAGCTTGGGTCTGGATATGGAGGGACTGGAAAGGTATAACTTCATGTATTAATACAGTAACTATTTTTGTTATAGTACTCTAAAATTGCTTCTGCTGAGTGAAGTATGTACATACATATGCAGACCCTCCAACTCTCACACCTTAGGTATGATTCTCTAAGAGGAGACCCTCCATCCATGACGTGGACTATGAAATAAAAAAGTAGAAATGAACAAAAGAGAAAACGAAAAATAGAAGCCTTGGAGACTACCAGGGCTAACAACAGGAGATAGAAAAAAGACAGTTGAACCATTGGTCACTTTGCACATTATGTACGTACGATCACTACTACATTCACTTTACTGTTGTTTAGTACATTGTGTACTATCACTACTATTATCATTTACTTTACTGCACGTATGCATTCCTGTACCAATTTCATTCAAATTATTTATTTAAAGTTATGATGGAGTCTAATACAAGACTTAAATAAATAAACTGTGCATGAAAATGTGTACCCACGCATGCACACACACACACACACACACACACACACACACACACACACACACACACACACACACACACACACACACACACACACACACACACACACACACACACACACACACACACACGCACACGCACACGTACACGATGACAAACAGTACAAGGAAAACGAATGGGTCAAGAGCAATATCCCCTGCCAAAAACAACACAATTCATTTGTGTGATATCATAGATAGCAGCACTGCCTTGCACCGCTTAAAATACCGTATAGCGGGAAAGTTTGGTGGGGGAAAAGGTTTAATGTCCTGTGTCTCTGGTCTACTTAGACTGCCTGGCCTATACTTGCGTAGTATATTGGTTTCCTATAAGCCAAGACATGCCGCCAGTCTGACATGATGGAAGATAAAAAATTATAATTGTTTCTGCATTGCCAATCATTATAAAATGTTGTAACAAATGTTGTAACAAAATGTTGTAACACATGATTCCTGCACGTGTTGGTATTGGCTTGACTCAATCTTGATAGCATACTAGAGATGCAACAATATATCGATATATCGCCATATCATGATACATTAGGCAGTGATACCGTATCGATACACATTTAGGTCGTATTGATTTATCGAATATCGTGATATATTGATGTATTGCCATCAAAATGTATACTTATACGTACATACAACTGATGCTGTAGTTGTGCATTATGGTTGTGAATTTTACAGCTTTGCAACTTATAATTTCAGAAAAAGTTCTAGAAATCAGTTAATTCATACCTGATTGCATCGTACAATATATCGTTGTATCATGATACACAAGTGGCAATGTATCGATACACCCAAATTGTGTATCGTTGCATCTCTATAGCATACGTACATGTGGCTACGTATAGATTAATAATGAGTTGTAGTTGTCTCTGCATGGTCACCAATCTGTCTCGGCATTAATGTTGTTCTTGTGCTGCACATATCACAATGAGGTTAAGTCTCTTACATTGTCTAAAAATAATACTGACCTCGCTATACATATGTTAATTAGTCTCTAGTACTGTTGCAGAGGACAGTGGGAGTCTGTATTGCCATGCGTGTTTAAGAAACCATGAGGTGATTCGATTGTGGGTCAGAATATTGGCAGGCTCAAGGTACGTACTAGCACTTTTTGAGGATTTAAACATACAAAAGGTATTAATTTACTTGGATGGGTATTTTGGTTGTATGGTTTAATTGTGTATTTGTATGTTACTCATGTGTGTATGTTATATATATGTGTGTACTCTAGTGCTGGAGCACTAATAATCAATCAATCACATGATACCATGATGGTGCATCGATATTTGGGAAGTCACAACCCGACATAGTTATTTATAAAGCTAACGGTGGATACGTGAACGGAAGGAGTGTAGCAGGTGTTGCAATTTATGTCCAACCGGAGGGAGCCTGTGAGGTCAGTGGAGCGACGTTGGAAATGAAGAGAAGTGTGGTGCACCTAAAATCCAGGCCGCCAGCTTCCACAGGTTTGGAATTTAACTTTTTATTTGAATGTGTTTTTGCAAATAATTTATAGTATATACCTGTAACTTGAACATCACCACTTATTTGCCCTATTTTAGGCATGGTATTATTAACTGCATTTATTCGTATTAATATCTACCTGCTTTAGAGATGGGACAATACTGTGATGCATCATAGGTAGATATGTACTGTGATGCACTGTAGGTAGATATGTAGTGTAAGCTCCATGGATCCACCAAGTTGCAAATGATTACAGCCACTGGACACTTCAAAGGTACGTACTATGTACAAAAATAGGTACTTATGCACACTTATACATGTGTCTATGTAGTGTCTATGTGTTTGTTTTGTGTGTGTTGTGTGTTATGTGCATGTGTGGTATATTGCTTTTTACTTAATTAAGGTTTACTTAGTGTTCAATTGCCTACTGTAAACCTTAACATGCAGATCAGTTCGCATTACATAACTCCTGTTGTTGAAGTATGATGCAATTTTCAGTGCAAAAAGTGTTTTACTAGAGAATAGGTGGATGGTCAAAGCAATCTTAGTGTGTCAATCAGATGTGTTATTAATGTATATTAATGAATATAGCTTGATTGAATTATGAACCACATGTATGCATTGCTGTATGGAGGCACTGTATGTTGCTATATAAAAATGAAAATTAAATAAACAATGTCAATGGTACGAGGTGTCAATTTACAGAAAATAAGCTACACATATTAGTCAAGGATAACAGCAGCTCAGTACAAGTTGTGGTAATGTATTGGGACAGCATACCAGTATTCAGATTCGAGGTAAAGGATAAGTCAACACAAGTAGCATTATACAATTATATGTTACAGCTCCACCAGGTGCCCTTTGTAAGCCATTTTTGCGACTATTATGTGAATATAGCAGGGCCGTAGGAAGCAACTTGAAAGTGGGGAGGCCAAGCACGGTGTCATAAGTATCTGTATACAGGAGGTTTTGTGTAGCTATCTGATAGTTGCCGAAGGCAACTCAGCTGCTGAAGGCAGCTCATGCTAGGGGGGTCTGGAGGCATGCCCCCCAGGAAAATTTTGAATTTTATATCATCTGAGATTGCATTCTGAGCCATTTTGGAAGTTTTAATTTGATAATATGTAGCTATATACGTAAGTATAAGTTAGGCTATTATGTAGCTGATTATGTGAATTTGAATACTAAAATGATTAGTTATATCAATTTGGTCTTCATCAACTTAGTTATATCAACAAGCAATGCACGAAAAGCAGAAAGCTAGATCTTGGTCTTCATCATTGTGCAGCCAAGGCCAGCGATCGAACTATTCGGCTGCTGAAACGAGCGCTTAACTATAGAAGTCTTACCAAATTCACGCTGAGGGAATTGAAACTTACGTGGTTGGTGAGCCTTATTACCAATAAGTGGTGTAGGAAGTTCCATCACACTCGTAAGGCCGTTGTTAAATAATTTAGCAACTTGATTCTAAAAATACCACACCACTGATGCTTAAAATTATCGATTGTGGGTTCCTATATTTTATATATAAAAATGCACGTGGTTAGGTGAATCATGGTTACAGGTATGTATAATGAATCATGGTCTTCTGGTGAGGTGAATCATGGTCTTCTGATACGGCCTTATAAATCCCTCCTTCCACAAAATTTTTTGATGCGGCAGTCATTTTTTTCTTCTACTTTCTTTCTTTCTTTCTTTCATTTTCATCACACACTTTTTCGTGGGCTTGCGGGAGCTCGTGTGAACCCCGGAAGATTTTTTCAAACTCTCTTTTTGTACATTCACTTGTTTGTCTAATAACTCACTCATTTCTTCATGGATTTCAGCCAAATTTGTATCAGCACTTCTCCCATGTATGTCTACCTGTCATACTACTTTCATCCTGAAGTAAACACTTGAATGTATTTGAGAAAGGCTATTACACTGCAGGTTGATAGTTGCCATAACTTGGACCCCCTTGAAATGATTTGCATAAACTTTCAGATACACTATCTATATTGATGTATCACTCTGTAGTGAAAGTTTAAAAAAAATTGTAGGCCTGAGTTTTTCAAAATTCAGCTTCAAAGTTTAATTTACAATATTGTATGCTAAGCAAGTACAAGTTATGCCCATGCTAGTAATAACATCTGTTTCCAAAAAAGTGGTGATATGCTAAACAAAAACACCTTGGGTGTAAAAAAAGTGCGAGGCCAATTAGAAGCAGCATTGCAAACAGGTGCGACCAAAAACTTTGATATCAGTTGAGGCCAAGAAGTTACTTATCAAAAATCTTTTTAACTACTTGAATGACATACAATAGTTTATAGCATATTTTCACAACTATGATTGGCTTTGTCACTTGGCCACCTTTTTCACACCATCATTATTAATAAAGGTGGCCAAGTGACAAAGCCAATCATAGTTGTGAAAATATGCTATAAACTATTGTATGTCATTCAAGTAGTTAAAAAGATTTTTGATAAGTAACTTCTTGGCCTCAACTGATATCAAAGTTTTTGGTTGCACCTGTTTGCAATGCTGCTTCTAATTGGCCTCGCACTTTTTTTACACCCAAGGTGTTTTTGTTTAGTATAATGCTACAGTACACATTTATACTAAAATCAGATTGTTTTTAGCAAATGTTGACAGTCCTGGAGCTATAGTTTTCACGAGGTAAAAATATCTACGTACCATCATTGTGGTAACACACCAGATCAAATTGGTAGATGTTGTCATGACAACAAATGTATGGCAACAAACATAACTGTTAATGGGCATGTACACATGCAATGCACACACATAATGTAAACGTATTTGTGACTGGATTTTCAACTTAATTCAACAGAACTTACTTTTCAACAGAACTTAATTGTAAAAGATGTTTCTCTATTATTTCTCTATTATTAGTCTGGCACATTATCTGTTCTATATTTTTACATTCCTGCACACTTAACAAGGGAAATTATAAGGGCTGTTTGGAATCAGTGGAATGGAACTGTGACACTGTCACAGTTCACTGTCGCAATGATCTTATGTTTTGATTAATCCTGTAGTGACACTCTCACTATGTCAGCTCCTACTAGCAACTTTGTTTCCCAAGCCAGCCAATCAGAAGAGTCATTGGTGCAGCAGACTTCAACTACCAAACCATAGGGAACATCCAACTGCCTGCAGAAGGGGTTGGTGGTGTGGACAACCGGGGGGTCCGCAACCAAGTAAAATCACCTACTAGATTTCGAAATCTTGAGATTTCGAGATTTCCAAGATTTCCGAAAGATTCCAAGATTTCTGAAAGATTCCAAGATTTTAAGATCCTACAGAGATTCCTATGAAGACATATTTGAGTATATTATTGCATTTATAGTAAGGTAACTAAGGTTCTATTATTATTATTATTGAGATATAATATAAGTGACCATTAGATAATAAGTTGATTATTAGTAGCTATTATTAGTGAAATAGTTACCTATATAATTAATACAGCGATATAAGTAGCTAATATTATGCAGGTTCATTTACAATTCCTGCAAAACCACTTGCTCCCTTTTTCAATCTTGCTGTTTATGCAGCTTATGTGGAACCAATCTCCACAATTCTTGCCATCACAGCACACCATGGGGTCCCATCATCAGGGCATCTACAGTAGCAGAACACATCTATGTTGATCAAGATACCGGTTCCAATTCTCCTTTTGCGAATAACTGAAAATGGCTCCATTTTCTAGTTTCTAAACAAAGCACCAAATGCTTTCTCATTAGAGACTGATCATACACAAAAGCACTAGGATTTTGGCCATGTGCTAGACTGGTACAGTAGGCAGCTACAAATAGCCCACAGTCATCACTGCCAGCTTGTTAATGCAGCCTTTTCTTAGCTACGCACCTAACCGGGTTAACTCTCAATATTTTTAATTTCCGAACAAAATTACATAATCGAACTCTGTGCCCAGGCGGAAACTCAAAAGGGCGAGATGGAAATGGGTTATGTTCGGAATTATCTGCATATTTCTTCTCAATAAAGCTTTCTATTTTTTCGATTGAATTTCCTTGTTTCTCACTAGTGTCCATAGTAGACAGAACTTCTATTTCATCATACCCTGCAGATATAAGACATTTCACAACATACTCTGGTAGCTTTTGCTTAATCATTTCTAACACATCTATTGTCGGCTCATTTGAGGATTCATTATTCGGCATTTCCTCTAGCATTTCGTCACTACATAACAAAAAGTAGCTACACTTAATTCATAGCTATACTTTGTCTTGCTAGATAAATGCAATTCATACTAAATAGGATATTCGAGGAGACATTCATTAGAAGAAAATTCCATAAAACACTTACCTTGAGTTTAACAGGTAATTGGACTCCTCATTAGATGAATCCTTGTCTGGTAATTCCGAGGGTAATTTCTCGAGTTTAGATCGAAGCTGTGAATCCTTGTCTAAGTTTTGCTGTGTATCCATCACGTACCTCCGTCGTTTATCTGATCCACTCAGTCTCGCACTCAGTCAGCTTCCTCTCCGAGCTTCTTTCCTCGTAGCTTCTCTCACGCTGGCAGGGAGGGGACAAGACAGAACGGCCAGTCCACCTCGGGTATATCTCGAAATAAAAATAACCACTCCGATATTGTCCTTGCAACTCGCACCTCAGCAGCTGGTCCCGAGGTTCCTCAACAAGATGATCCCGAAGATGATTGACTCGGATTGACCGGGATTGATTACGATTGATTACACACGAGGTCGCAAGAGGTTACACACGTGTTAATATTCCGGATACTACAATTTACGTTTAGTTTACGGAAAATCACGGAACTATTTCAAGGTTTGAAAGATTTCAGATTTCCAGATTTCTTAAAGATTTCTAACACAACCTACAAGATTTCAAGCTTGTTGCGGACCCCTCGTGGACAACAACAATGGTTACACGTGGGTCAGGCCAGCAAAGATGTGACAGCAAGGCCAGCAGACACCTCTGACAGCTCTGGTGGCACAGGGTTCATCAGTTGCTGTGTAATTTTTCTGTCGATCACCACACTACTTCTGATGATAGTAGTCAGGTGAAATATCACATCAGAGCCGTAGCAACCGGTACGGCTGGTACGGCCATGGCCGTACCACTTTTTGACAAAGTAGCTAATAAATTCGAGCGGATTCTATCCCTTTTATTGGACTTATCTCGTAGCATGTGTCGTATACGAACATAGATATAGCCATTACGAAACACTTAAAATACCTGTTTAAAAGCACTGGTGCAAACTGGCCTATCTTCATAGATGATAGTAGCTAAGCGCCCTGGATTGTGCGCATAGGAAAATTTATTTTCATTCTCGAATATTTTATTTCGCACGCGTGCACGTGACGCAAACTGGTGGAGAATATAGTTACGTACTATCCATGGTGTAAGAATGGCTCAGTCAACTTTGTATTCAGATATTAAAGATATGCCTGAGCATCCTTTTCAACCTGTAAGCTTTAAATTTAAGCTTCATATTGACTTCGCAAAAATTAAATTCGCGAAATTCTTAATTTTCCGCGCTACGCGCGGTCCCAGATTATCACTTTAATCCTGGCCGTACCACTTCAAGACTGCTTGCTACGGCTCTGCACATATGTATTAATTATTGCCATTACTGACCTCTGCCATATTTAATGCTCTCATTGATAATGAACCATCACAAATTTAAAATGGAGGTCACCATGGTGCAAGTGTAGCAGTGAATATTTGTAATGGTTAGCTGTGGGCATCCGGCAATGATATTCATATTGTGAAGTGAAAAACCAAACTCTTTTATTATTCAGCTGGTTATTTACTAGCTGGCTGATTTCAATAGTCAACTATCATAACAGCATGTCTGGTGAACACATATTCTAGTTGTTCAGCAAATGTATGGTGCAGCACACTAAAGATGGTTTGTAAAGATGAGATGTAGTTTTAGATTTGCCTACGTAGATCATTAAGGCACTTCATGTTTCATTTTTCTCATGTGTTACTATCAACTGACATAATCCATTCCAGCTCTCAACACAATGGCTATTGTTTAGCTCATGTTGTTGATGGAAGGATGGTCAATAAAATTTTACCACATCTTTGGTGTGCCAATTTCTTTGCCCAAAAATTGAAATAGTTGGGTTGTGGTAATAACACCAGGGCCTCCTTCCTGTGAGATACATAATTCATGATATGTTCAATTTTGGGATATTGCACTGGTTGTTGATTGTTGACTCTAGACGAGTAAAGCTGTGTGCCCATGTAGTGATTTCAGGTTGCTGGCACTTGGTTTAAAAATCACATTATAATGTCACACCACTCTGTTGTTTACAATTTATTTTTGTCTGGTACGTAGTTACCAAGGAGACCATGGTATTGTTACCACAATTTTAATTTTGGGCAAAGAAATTGGCCACTAAAAGATGTGCTAAAATTTTATTCCATCAACACCAGACCATGTAAAGGATAGCTTGAACTAACAAGCCATTGTTGATGATGGTGGACTCACAGCAAATCATGAAAAACATGATGACATGTTTACTAACCTCACAGGTTTACTGTTAACTGTTAGGTTTACTGTGTTTGTGTGTATGTGTGTGTACTATCCAAATATCCTGATTCTAATAGTTCACCAGTATTCTACAGATAGTGACATCATATAATTATATCTTTATAATTTAGTCAAACAGAAGCTTTATGATATGTTAGAACCCCAGTAGTATGGCTTCAGTGGGTCTGTATGAACTGAGCCTTGTAGTTAACATTGTAATGTAGTGATGATGTTAGACACCACACACATTATTATGATCACTACAGGGTCCAGATCGTACAGACATATCAGGGAAGAGAAGGTGGGCATAGGCTTAAGGAACAACCAACTATAAGCAGTAGAATTAAATGAAAACTTGAAATTGTTGTTGCCGATTAAGAACACACACAAACACAAGAACTGTACAGAATTCAGGGCACATTCATAGTTGTCCTTCAAAAATCACATTGCACCTGATTTACGTGATGGAGTTTCCCAACAATCTGTACAATCTGATATATTTTCTTTTGGAAGAATAATAAAAATGATTAACAATGTACCACACTTACAAAGAGAAAAGTTAGAAGAACTTGCTGATAAATGCATGCATTATCATATGCATTCTCGTCCATACTTAAATCATAATTGTTGGATATTTTATAAATATTCTCTAGCTAGTAGCTAACTATATACATAGAAGGTATGTTGCATGGCAGCATAGATAGAGTCTGATCGATGTAAAGCGCTTAAAAGCACTATAGAAACACTCCACTGGAGAGAACACGGCTTTTTACTCGTTTTTAAAAAAGTGAGTATTAGTACACTCGGACATGCTGCGGTGTTAGTACACTCAAACATGCTGCGGCAACGATTTTAGTTTTATTACACACTGTAACTGGTAAGGATTAAATGGTAAAAAATTCAAACCTCAGGGCATAACACGTACAGAGAAAATACGTTCACAAAAATAAGTGCGCCAAGGCTAAATTACCTTTTACAACTGGCATAAATCTTTAAAACCTAGTTTATTACACACAACTCTATAAAGGAACACGATGCATCATAGCTGTAGCGTAAAGCCACTAATCGTTGGGCTGAAAATATTGTCACAAAATTAGAACTGACCAAAAACAAACATAATAACCTACCTGTCATTTGTGGTTTCAGGTTGCACATAATTCACTGACCAAAATGCTTCTGATAATGAACTTTCACAACCTCAAACCACCTGTCGCCTTTTTAGGTGCGCGAAACTAGGATGGAACTTTTGTATTCTGTAGAAAACCATGCGCGCACGTGATTAGTTTCACATCCATAGGGGTGTGTATTATCTATGATGGCAGTTACTGTAGGGGTGGATGATGTTATTATACAACATGCAGACATTATAATATGTGGAGCACAGCATCATGACGTACATTAAAAACTGGCCGTAAAGAGACTTGTATATTATTAGATAGCTAAAGATTTGTGGTTTTCAATAAAGGTTGTCGTTGTAAATTTCCTTTTGTAAAATTCAAGTATGGCAATATTCTGCGATACTTATAGCTAGCTAGCTAGTCAGCTATAACTACGTATGCAATATCATATTACCGATATTTCTCCGCAGGGCGCTTATAGATTGGAGATTATAAGCGCCCACTTTCCGAGCGGGCGCTTATAATCTCCAATCGGTAAGCGCCGACACTAATAATTATTACCTTGGATTGTCATTCCGAATTTCAAATCCGTGTATAAATTTCTCAAAATACATAATAATATTATTATTGATAGAGTATCTATGCACCTAGCTACACAGTTTTAAACAGTTGTCCAGCACTAACACTTCGTGCTGGGGGTGGTGGCAAGGGCGTTACATCTAGCCCGGGAAAAAAAATTATTGATAGAGTACTGTCACGCCGCAGATGGTCCCCGCCTCAAATGGTCCGGCCGGACCAACCAAGGCGCCTCAAGTGGTCCGGCCGGACCAACCAAGGCGCCTCAAGTGGTCCGGCCGGACAATGTAAAGTTGCCACAGTCGGTCCCTCTCTGCCATAGGTGGTCCCCCACAACAATACGCGTGCATATAGCGCCAGGAAGTATCATCTTCTGTTTAACACGTTGGTAGCACTGAATTCATCACGACGCCTGCTGCGTCACGTGGATTAATTTTAAAGTATCAAGCTACGCATGCGTGTGGTTGAGAGATTTAATATACGCATATATACGTAGCTCAAATTTCTCAGCGTGAGTGTTCTCAATCCTGATCAGCTGCAGTTTAATTAAAAGTAGTGCGACAAAGCAGCATCTTACTACTTGCACGGTTGAAGTGTAAGATATTACTCTCTATAATGTCTGGCTCGGAAAGCGAAACCATTGAGGATATCCAGCCTGAGCAGCAGCTTCTGGATGATGCAGTACTCTATCTGCAAGAGAAGCGATATAGAGATGATTGTACGAAGAATGAGAAAAGATGCATCCGACGTAAAGCTAAAAAGTTCATGTTGCAAGATGGTGACCTGCTGTATACAAAAAAAGACAAAACAAAGGTTTGTCAGTAATATAGCTATGTGTATATACAAAGGTTTAAATTATAATAGCTATAGCTATACAGTCTTTGCTACGTACTTTATTTGACATAATCATAATTCTAGGTGAGATACATAACAAATCCAGCTGAAAAGCAACGAATTCTGCAAACTTGCCATCATGATCCAACATCTGGCCATATGGGATCAAATTAAGAGAACACTAGCTCGCATTACTGAATGTTACATATGGCCAGGAGTGGGCAAAGATGTGTATACTAGGATAAGCACTGAATAGTTACAATTGCATATATAACTATAGCATTGCAAATGCATCATAATAATGTATAATTATAGCAACGAGTTTTGTTGTATATAGGTAAAAAAATGTGAGGTATGCCAAAGGATGACTAAGAAGATGGACACAGGAGTGCCAGAACTTCACCCAGTACCTGTTGTTTCAACTTGGCATCACCTGGGGATTGACTTCATTGGGCCAATAAAACATAAATCCACACAAGGGAACCGATTCATCCTGACAATTTCAGATTACTTTAGCAAGTTTGTCCAAGCATTTGCCTGCAGTAACAAAGAAGCGTCAACAGTTTGTGATGTTCTTTTCAAGGTAATTATAATGATTATCTGTAAGCAGCACATACATTACCATGAATAATTATATTGTTACAGCTGTTCATGCAGTTCGGATTACCAAAAGTTATTACTTCAGATCAAGGAAGTGAATTTAACAATAACCTAGACAAAAAATTGATGAAGATGATGAACATTGACCACCGCTTAACTACTCCATATCATCCACAAGTAAGCACACAGTGTAATTGTATTTAACTACAAATTTAGCTACAATAATTAACATCCGATCCGTAAGATACGTGTATATATACTGTACTATATTTATATTTATGCAGGCCAATGGCTTAGATGAAAGATTTAACCAAACTCTTCAAAACATGCTTGTGAAGTTTGTAGATGAGAAGAAAGAATGTTGGGAAGATTTCCTTAGCACATGTGTTTATGCTTACAACACCTCCAAGCACGAGTCATCTAAATACTGCCCATTTACTGTTATGTTTGGACGGCAAGCAATACTGCCTGTAGAGGTTTCTTCACCCAAAAAGGAGGATGCCTTTGTGAACATGACTAGTGAAGCTAACAAGGACCGGATCATTGATGACCACTTGAGTTATCGAAGCAAGGTGGCTGAAAAGGTGAAGGAAAATATCATTGCAGCCCAGGCAAGACAAAAGAAGGCATATGACAGAAAGCGCCACAATCCTGAGACATTCAAAGCTGGTGCATTGGTGTTGAGAAAAGACATGAAAAGAAAGAAGCGTGCAGGCGGTAAACTGGATTTTAAGTGGCTGGGCCCTTACACGATAGTACAGTCCATGGGTAGAGGCCTCTATCAGATTCAGGATGTCAATGATCCCAAACAGAAGTTAAAAGTTCATGGCATACATTTGAAATTGTTCCATCCTTCCACAAAGGTATGTAACATTATGATCATGTAGTTGTGTACGTATATATGTGGCGACATCAATTCTTCTTTGTGCGTGCATGTTTAGATATCTAGCAACCATACTTCACTGTCATCTGAAGATCTGCTAACTAGCTATACTAAGTCTGACACTAGTCAGGAAGGCAATGACATTTCTGACAACAATATTGCTGCTGAGGAGCCAGAGGAGGAAAAGCTACATGGTGTCTCTATGAGTGACACTAAGGTAAGAAAGTTTCTACTATTAATTAACAGCATTTAATTTAATTACCATAGACTGATGGGTTTGACTACAATTCTCCTGAACATGCTGGTGGATACCCAGAATTTGTTCCAGTGGGTAGTGCTGGTATAATATCACCAATTGTAAAGGAAAATTCAGCATTACAGGATGCTTCTGTAATGCAAGGTATGAAATATTGGTAGAAATTAATTAGATATACATGCATGAGTGTTTTCCTTTTAACAGAGAAGGGATTTGTTGATCTTATGTTTTCGCCACCAAAACATACTATTTGCAAAAGGAAGTTACAGTTTTCTGAGAGCCCTCAAGATCCAGCCTTACCCACACCACATAAGGTGGCTAAAAAACGCAAACTTGTCAAGGTACATAGCTAACTATTTATAAGCTATAGCTAGCTATAGCTATATGCTAAACAGTGTGAACCAAATGTAACCTAGCATTATAGTACATAGTTAGCATGTTACATACGAGTAGCAAAATTTTTATGTACACACTGCGTATGACATTTGCTTTAAGTCATAGCTATATATCCCTTGTATATACAACTGTACCTCCACTTAGCCAAACTCAACACCCATGAAGAATGAACAGAAGGGAAACATACAGAAGAGAGATGATAAAGATATGTTCAAACATGTAAGGAGTCTTGAAACCTCTGTACAATAACAGTATGTATGCAGCTACATGGTGTAGGTTGGCAACAAATGTGAGAAGCATAAAACTACTGTTGGTGATCAAAATGCTTCACCAGCAACACAAGCTAGGCAATGTACATTCCACGTATGTACTATATAGCTATATATTATTATTTTGTAAATGTAATTTAGCCACATGCACCACTGCGTGAGCCACCCTATAATCTTTTTACAGGAAGAACTGCAAGTGATTTGGAGCAAAAGGCCTTGCCACGTAGTCAAAGCAAGGATTGGTGACTTTGTTATTCACCAAGGTAGCTTTCACTGTTTGAAAGGTACAAATCTACTGAATGATGAGGTAATAAATATACACAACTATATACATATGCTACGTGTGTACATACACATTATGTGTCAATGGATATTTGAGGCTGCTAGTTTCACTGCGAGGTGATAGTTATGCAGTAATAGCACAAACTATCACAGCAATTATTAATCGCTCCTGTAAAACATCTGAGAAACCAACACATCTTTTGAGTAAGGTAAGATTGTACATGAGTACAGACTTCGTAGCTATATAGCTATCAATTATTATGTATATAGTACTAATCCACAATATATACACATGCAGGAAACACTGAGTAATAAGACTTATATTGTTGGGCTGTACAATCAGGGAAATAACCATTGGATACTGATTGTAAGTATACAGTGATATATATATAGTTGTATGTGCTACTGCATGTACATATGTATTTAATACAGGCTATTAATATGAAGGAAAGGATTTTTTACTACATTGATCCACTGGGCCCTACAAAATCTATCCGTGGAGCATATACAGCCATTAAGTATGTTTATTATGTTTGCCACAAGATTCAGTAGCTATATATATAATGCCATCAAATATTTTGTGTGCATATTATTTAGTGCATGGCTAAGATTTGTGTTACATATACGTATAGCTATGTCACAAACTTGTATGTTTATTGCATACAGGAAATTCTTTGACACTCGCCACAGCCTCATTGGAAGAGATCATGTTGACATAGACAAGTTCAAGCTAGTGCAACTGCAACGAAGAGTGCAGAGAGATGGTTACAACTGCGGTGTGTTGTGCTTGAAGGTATGTATGCATGTTACTAATTTATACCTTATGCATGTACTCATAACTCTCTCATGTATAGATGACAGAGCAACTACTTAATTTTAATGACATTAGTGAAGATGCAATTTTAAGGGCTGATATGAGAAAGGCCCGTGAGGACATGGGCATTGCATTACTTGCAAACTCAGGTATTTTTGTATCACTAGCTAAATGTAGTTCAATATATTATATGTAACTATAGTGGAATTACATCATGCAATGACATGCATATAATCATGCATGTAATTTCTGTCATGTTAAGTGGATTTAACTGACCGATGTGCCATGTGTGGACGTTCTGAAAATAGTTTTAACCATCCAGATTATAAAGGCCACTGGGTATGTGTAAGATGAAATCATGTGATACTGTAGGATTCCATTGTTTTATGTATATATAATATAGGTCCAATGTGATGGCTGTAATGCACGGGTTCACATTATCTGTTCTGGTATCACCACTGAAAACCCAGAAGTCTCCTCCTTTAATTTCTACTGCTTGGACTGCAGTCTTGGATCTAAAGATTTTGTGTAACTATAGGGATGTATCTGATAATTAGCTAATTCCTTTTTTCAGTTTAATATATAGCTACTATACATCACTGTAGATGCATAAATTAAATTACTGATTTAATGTATAATATTATGTTGAGGATGTAGTTCCGGCAGTATAGCTAATAATATATGATAGTATAGCTATAATATTATACTGCCGGAGTAGATTTACTAAGTTCCATGCATGCATCGACTAAACTATACTTTTTTCAATGATGTATATCGTTTAGCTAGCTAAAGCGCTTGGCTGCATGTGCTGAGAATTGCAATTGATGAAGAACTTCGCGGGAAGAACAGTCAACACATAGCTATAACTATATAGCTATACATTTTTAACGGCAAACAATGCTGCATGAATCATGGGGGACCAACTATGGCAAAGGGGGACCAACCATGGCGCCATCGTTGGTCCGAGGGGACCATCTGCAGTGCTGCAAATGGTCCGGGGGGACCAGCTGCAGCTGCCATGGGTGGTCCGGGGGGACCAATTTTGGGGGAACCTGTTGTAGCATGACAGTACCCCTACCTCTGAGTGTCTAGTCTGACCGAGAGTCTGACCCTTGGATTGGACCGCGCGCCGCGCGTACAGTCCAATCCAAGGGTCTGGCTACACCAGACTACTGAGTGTCTAGATAACAATTCAGATACTAGTCTTCGAGTGGCCCATAGAGAATATCCGTGGCCAGACGTTTTTTGTTTGTGGGGTCTGGACACGTGAGACGACAGTTCAGGTATGCTAACACGTGATTCTACGCGCCAAATTGTAAGGCTTTTAGTATGGTGCGCGAAAATGGGAAGGGGGTAAATCAAGATTTGAAGAGGCATTGACGCTACGGGATTCACGCTGCTAACAAGTCGTATATATATACATAATAAGTATATATTATATATTACCAATGGTGAGTCACTGTCACGTGCAATTGCAAGCAGTATAGTACGTAGCTATGACATGCACTATTGTTTTAAAATGTAATTCTACTGGGGCATAGGTATGTCTTGATCCTTGGTAATCCGGGTTCCTGCTTGCAGTTGAACTCTGGTGGAAGGGATCGGACTTCGCTGTTGCTTCCTTAACTCTTTTTACTGTGCATAAACTGTAACATTTTCACAGCTCTTCATGATTGGTGTTGCACTATACATTATGTAGGTTGGCGAAACCCAAGTGTTAACACCCACGTGCTTGGCTAATTTGATAATGCGATGTGGTATATACCATAGTTAACTCATGAATATTTTTGTAAGGTATACAAATGAAAATCATGGAATATTGGAAGGCACAATGTGCATGTCTAAGGTAATGTTCTAGTACATTGTTATACTGCATGAAGTAACTGAACTGATGCACTGACAAGTGTTTGACAGTTAGCCGATAATTTGTAGCTACTGTAAGTGGTACCATAATTAAGCCTTTTGACTGTACCTGATATACGTAGATATATTGAATACCATGCCATGCATGTGAATTTTTCAGAGAGGCCGAAATGTCATTTGATGCCTTACTTAATATAGCGCATGCATGCATGATAACAAAATTAATGCTGGCAGGGTAGCTCAGTATGCATACTCTTCTTAGCAATATTATAATCAGCACATGCATATACAGTGCATATAGCTAATATGCAGCTAATATTATGCCTAGCTACTGTAATCTTTAGTGTTTTATTTGCATGACATCATCTTGAACATGTCTTTCACTTGGCAGAAGAGACTTAATTCAGCAAGCTTCACTGATTAACTATAGGACTGAGATACGCCAGCAATTGTGACTAGTTATTCTGACAAAAAATCAGCACAATTTTTCACAAGTAGGTGTGCAACAACTAGAAACTATATTAGATGCAGCATCAAGTCACTGTCATACCGTGCAGGGGCGGAGAATGTGGTTAGGTAAACCTGCATGGAAAGCAAGCAGCACAACAATTAGCTAATTTTCATGCATGTACTGTGTAAGATATAAACTGAAAGTCACGTGAGCAAAGAATCATCACTAAGGAACGCACAACAATATAATATTATGAAAAGTATAATTACAATTACAACGCTTACACATTTAATTGAATCTAACTCCAGCAGTCTTCTTTTTAAACGTTTCGCTATACATCCGCACTTATGGCTAACGTTAGCCGCTGCCTTATGCCTTAGTCTTTGGCAGGAATTCACAACGCGTTCCTTACTAGGCCACGTCCATCAACAATATTGATTTTGTGTGGGGCGGGACCAACCCGATATCAAGCGGTTTTGGCTAAGTGTCTGTTCCTCCATAAAAACAAAAATTATCACGGACGTGCACAGTTTGCTTTTTTAGCCCCGGGGTTATGTTCTAATAAAGCAATCAGCAGTGTCAGTGAGATGAAAAAGACAAAAGATTGTTATTATAACATAAACGATAAGGTACAGCAAGGGGCTGCCGGCACAAAAACGAGATTGCTGGTGTGTCCATAGTCTCGCGGCGTCCCCGACCCATATTTATATTTTGGGTAGGGTGCGCAGCGAGACTAGTGCATGTGTCTACTACATGTCGCAATACTAGCTACGTATAGCTACACTAGCTAGCTAATGTATTGGTGGCTATAGACTTGAAAACGTAGCTATAATGCTATAAAATTATATGTTAGCTGTATTATGCAGAATTTCGAGGTGAAATTTCACTCTCTATATAGCTATGCTATATATATAGCTAGCTAATAGCTATGAAATTAATAAACACTATAGGCGGGATGATATATAATTGTGTCACTGCATGCACGTGCATGCAGCAAAATAATCAAAACATGTATGAGCTATACACAGTATACTATAGAGTGTTATTTCCTTATACATGCATGAACTCATGCATGCATATAATTATGGCTAGTTAAAATATTATATTTTAATGTAGCTATTAATTTAAGCACATGCAATTATACAATGAAACAGCTAGCTACGTAGGTCGTTCATTGGTAAAAGTTAATATGTAGCTATACAGGAAAATATTCTAATAGAACAAACGCTATATACACTGTAAAAAGGAAAGTACTAAAGTAACGCTCAAAGGAGGTCATTTTGAGGTTCGTAATGGGTAACTAGTTACACCATTGCATGGTGACTTAACCCTCAAGGTGATATTTTATATCACTAATTTAATTTTTGGAAGCTCAATGCTTTAATGTCGCCCACGCAAAGTGTCAAAATGTATAATTATTGCGTTGAACTTAATTTAAAGTGTAATCACATGCATGCATGTGTATGTAGCTGCAGGCAGACCATCAGTACTTGTCATTTCATTCTTCTACATTTTCCTCATAGCTAATAGCTATAGCTAATTAGCTAATGATAATGTTAAGTTATAGCTATATGTTATAGGAAATAATTATGATTCATCATCCATACATACAATACACAGTAAAAAATGGTGTGCTATTTTAGCACAGTACAGTGTGCTATAGTGTACAAGTGTGCTAATTTAGCACACTTACTGTGCTAAATGGTTGGCTAGCCGATAGCACACTAAAAATAGCACATTTTAATGTGCTATATTAGCACACTATAGGTGTGCTAATCATGTGAAGTGTGCTGTTTTAGCACACCATACTCATCAGTGTGCTGTTTTAGCACACAATATTTACAAACGTGCTGTTTTAGCACACCTTGCCTGTAAGTGTGCTGTTTATCTGTTAGTGTGCTTTTTTAGCACACTATATCTATAGGTGTGCTATTTTAGCATACTATATCTGTAGGTGTGCTATTTTAGCACGATGGGTGTTGGGTCACAGTGCACACATGCGAAACACGCGACTATTATTGTGACGTAATGCTATAGATTTACAGGCCTATAAGAGTGATACATACATATAGATAATCAATTATTCTACTAATAATAAACAGTTTAATATATAGCTATATTCTATGTAAGCTCACTTGTTTATGAACCTCCAGTTACCTCTACATACAGCATAAATTCTGATCTGCCACATGACAGTGGTATAAGAGCTTTAAAATAATTAATTTTAGAGGTGCCTAACAGTGACTGAAGGAGTTGTATAAGCTATGCCTTGTGAATTTCTGCTGTTGTGAAGTGTTGAATAGCAGCGGGGGTGAGTGTATTTTATAGTTTTTAGACTGTATAAATGGTACGAGTATAGGTTTTAATTATGTAGTTTGTGCCCCTCGCTATAAATTTTGCCTATAATGCTGGCATTATGCTTGATGCTTTAGCACACCTATTATGCTAAAAATTATGCTGGCATAATTGACGCAGGCCTAACAGTTGCTATCATTCTCAGAAGTGTAAGGGTGTAACTCTATCCTCTTTTGGTGAAGTGAAGTTATTGTATCTAGGATATGCATATGACTGACTATGGACATGTGAAAATTAACTATACGTACTGTAAAGTAGTATAAAATAATTATAGCTATAACTTGTAGATACTAAGATACTGACATAAGACAAGAAATTTATAATTAGCTATAGCTAGCTAGCTATATAGGTGTAAATTACACGGTTGATTTTCAAAGGATTGGTATATAGCTAGCTACGTATACGTATACATACACCAGCTATATCTAAAGGGAGTTTCTAATAGCTAGCTGTGTAATAATGACATTTATATATTTAGACTCTGTAGCTATCCCAATTAGCTTTTGTAATGTATGCATTTAGAGAACAGTGAGTAGCTATATAGCTCTTAAAATTTATATAAGCTATCTAGCTATACGTATACTCTTCTAACTTTGTTTTATCTTTCTAAATAACATGGTCAGAGGAAGCTACTGAAAGTAAGGAGACCACTTAGCTAGGCTGAAGTAGCAAAAATTGAATTCCTATAGCTATATAGAGTCTTAAAATTTAAAAGGGGCCATGCCTCACAACAGTTTTCTCTAGTCTTCGCATGCATCAGCTGTAATGCATACAACATAAAATTGTATAGGCTAAGCTACTGTCTAATCTAGTAGCTATATAGGCTCTTATAATGAATAGTTATTTTTATGGGCAGGCTTGTTTCTATAGGATGGGTGGAGAGTTGAAACAGAGAACTATGAGCTACATAACTAGCTTTAGGTCACATTATTAGTCATGCACAGCATAGCTAAGCAGCAAGAAGCATATAGGGACAGCCGAAGAACAATCAGTCACCAAAAACATTTGTGAAGAATTGCAGTATACCATGTACATTACTAAGCCTTATTTTAGAGGAATCAGAGGATGTGTTAGCACTGGTTATGGCATTAGTCACATAGTAGGAGAACATGCATGCATGCATGCATGGGTTTCTATGCAAGCAAAGATAGCTACGGGGATATAACATAAGCTATGAATTGGTTAGAATTAATGCCAATATAACTATTTAACTATTTTTGTGCATGAAAGGGAAGAAATGATCCATCAGAGTTAGCTGTGGCAGTAGGTGATGACGAATATGTGCATATAATGGATGTCGCCTACGCATACTTTTTTGACGATTGTCAGCCAGGTGGTGAGAAAGCTTGGATCTTCTTGAAACTTCTGTCATAAACCGACTACTCATCCACCTTCATCAACATACCGTGAGGAAGGGTTGGCTCTTTTTATCTTGGCTGGTACATCAAATCAAACGCGCAAATTGTCGCCATTTTTTCTGTTCAATCATAAAAAGCAGCCCTGTGAGAAGACTGTAGTTCAAGCTTGGCTTACTTTAATATAGACATTTAAACTATGGTAGTATCAGAAGTTATCCATGTTGTTACCAAGTTTCGGGAGACCTTCCCTGGAGCGCACGAATTCCACAAAATAAATAATCGATCACGTGAATTACAAAATCCGGTTTCTCCAGGAAGAACAGAATATCATTTCCGGTTTCACGGTGGATCTAGCAATGGTTTAGCCCAAGTAACACGCCACAGTGGTCAAAGTATTAAATTTCAAAAGTCGATTTTTGACGTTGCGGACCCTATCTATGGAAACAGCCGAGGTAACAGCAGAAATTACTATGGGACAATACGATAAGACTTGCGATAAAACCCAAGGATCAATAAATTCCAGGGCGAAGGTTATTAGAACACTTAGCCAGAAGTTTTCACTCGAGTGCTGCTTTATACAGAAAAATGCTGTTTGTGTCCTTCCCGGGCCGCCGGCAGTGCCGCTGAGCTGGCTTGTTCCGGCTCTGCATTATTCGTGGTGTTCATATTATATTATTCAGTAGCGCCAGCAGCTGGTTTCAAGCCTTAGATGGCAGTCTGCTTTGTAGTATTGTGCAACTTCATTAATTATTTTTAGTTTTGCCAGGGACATGATGAGTGATGTGCATATCATCTCAGCTGACCAAACTACTATAGAACAGTGGGAGAAAGAAACAGTACTAGTAGTAAACTGATGTACTGAAATCACATAAGAATATGAAGCTGAATTTGGCAGAGAGCTGGCAATTCCAACACAGAGGCGTGGGAGGATGCATCTGAAGAGAGCTGCATGACCATAGCCGATTCGATTCATATCCTGAGCCGATTCATCTGATACATGGTAACACTCTAAGGTACGTGTTATTACTCTGCATGTGTGAATGTAATAGAACACTTTTCTGTTAAAGATCTGTCCATGGCCTACTGCTATATCTGCATAGAAAAAATAGGTATGTTACATGTTACTGAAACGTTTAGCTAGCTATAGCTGATATGTTTACTTTCAGTGTGGAACTATATTCAAATTGTGAGGTTGCCGTCAAGCAGTTATATAGCTATCATCAGTTTTATCCAATGTTATAACCTATTGTGATCCTTTTTGCAGCGTCATGTATATACAATATCCTGTAGTATGAATTCAATTATATGTTCTATATACACTGTAAACAAGGAAGTGTGCATACCACACTAAATGGTATGATAACAACAGTGTAGGATGATAACCACCTTATTACTAAGTGGTTAGAACCCCTTCATGTCATTTATCACACCATTTAGTGTGGTATGCACACTTCATTTTTACAGTGTATATAGAACATAATTTTGTCTTGCAGGAATTCATACTACAGGATATTGTATACATGGCGCTGCAAAAAGGATCACACTAGGTTATACGTAACATTGGATAAAAACTTATCGTATTTATTGTGCATGTATTAGCTATATTTTAGATCCAGACTGCATTAAAGAGAGTCCGACACTATCATTTCAGCCACTCCATATCAGCATGCAACTTAGCCGCTACTGAGTTCTGCTATGAATCCACCAAACCGAAATGAACTGGATGTAATGCAGCAGTTTAGCAATTGTTGTACTGCATAATTATATACATACTTGTACATGTGTATTTAAAGTTATTTGAATTATAGAAATATAGTACAATTATAATATAGCACACTTTACTGTGCTAAAATACGTAGCACACTTTAATGTGTTAAAATAGCACACTTGTAAAATAACACATGTGTAATGTGCTAAAACTGGAGACATCAGTTTAGCACACTTTACTGTGCTAAAATAGCACATTTGTTTTTAGTGTGTATCAGCATGCAACTTAGCCGCTACTGAGTTCTGCTATGAATCCACCCAACCGAAATGAACTGGATGTAATGCAGCAGTTTAGCAATTGTTGTACTGCATAATTATATACATACTTGTACATGCGTATTTAAAGTTATTTGAATTATAGAAATATAGTACAATTATAATATAGCACACTTTACTGTGCTAAAATAGCACACTTTAATGTGTTAAAATAGCACACTTGTAAAAATAACACATGTGTAATGTGCTAAAACTGGAGACATCAGTTTAGCACACTTTACTGTGCTAAAATAGCACATTTGTTTTTAGTGTGTAGTCATGCATAATAGCTACATAAATAATTTACATGGTGTGCTTGGCACGTAAACTACGTATATGGGAAATTGGGTATTTACATAGAAAACAAATACATCAGGACACATGATATCCACTTAGTCAGAATAGTAACAGGAAATTTGATATTTACAAATCCAACGGTTTACATGGTGTGACCTTTACTTTGGTAATATTCAGGAAATTTGGTATTTACTCATAAATTATGTGCATCAGGACACATGATATACACTTAAAGTCAGAGCAGCTGCAGGAAATGTGATGTTTACAAATCTACAGTTTACTTGATGTGGCCTGTGCTTTAGGAAATCTGTAGGAAACTTGACATTTACATAAGTAACTGACAATCAGGACACATGATGTGTTTGTTATGTTAGGACAGCTACAGAACATAAGATTTCCTGAATTAAACATTATACAGTCCACACGACATGTCGTGTAACCACAGAAAATCTACAAGAACATGTCACATTTCCTGTGAAATACAAAATACTGGAAATTCATATATTTTTCCAGTGTTTAGCTCAGTATATTAAATCATTAGTGTTACATATACCCAATACTGCATGGCTGCATGTTAGTGTGTAGTGTTAGGTATAACGATTATTATGTAATAGGCCAGGTCACGTGTATCTTGTAGTACGAAGTGACGTATGTATATGTTATATCACAGCAGGAGTATGATATTTGTTATTACACGAGTCCGAGGCGGAGCCGAGGACGAGTGTTAATAACAAAGATATCATACTCCTGCTGTGATATAACTGGCTTCTTTCCCACCAAAGACTTTAAGAAAGCTTTGACTAATAAAAGAAATTGCTGATGTGTTATAGTGTTAAACACCTTGCACCTTACTGTACAATAACTTAGTTATTGCCCGGGCAATAACTAAGTTATTGTACAGTAAAATCCTTTGATGTATGGCTTCAGTGGGAAAGAAGTTGTTATATATGGCGTGTGCGTGATAGCCTCTGTTCTAATCCTTTTAATCATTAATAATACAAGTGGACCTTTAGTACACAATGTAGTTCTATAGATCAGGGGCGTAGGAAGCAATTTCACATTGGTCCGGCAAAATATAAGCAGCATGTGAAGCATTAAATAGGGTGGTCTTGGAGCATGCCTCCCAGGAGGATTGATGCTCTGAGATACAAAATTTCTTGACATCTAGCTACACACTATGTACATTATTACCTTATTTATGCCATGTGCTGAAACAGTCTTGTCAAAAACTTGCATATTATTGTTTATTTAGCATGCATTATAATTAATTTTGGAGGCGCCTAATTCGGGACGAGATTTGCTTGAAGAGGAACCAGTACTTGTTTTCAGTATTGTTATTATTACATTTAGAGCAATGATTTTGCACAAATAGTAAGTTTTATCGAACGACAGTTCGAGAATTGTGGGTTTCTGCATAGATTATATGAATGGTTTCTGTAACTTTGGTCCGGCAGTTGCCCGGTCTGCCGGACCTGTTCCGACGCCCCTGTAGATTATAGAGGGGTGCATAGCACCCCTCTATAATCTATGATTCATCGAATACAGCTCCTGGCACAAGAAACTCACGTGGGGCATGAACGTTTGGATATCTAAGATCGCCATCACGTAAAACCTCGCGTCAAACGGTAGAAAGTGACTGGAAGACAAAAAACTGAACGAGCAGTCCATTAAACTTTATGATAGAAATGTGTACATCACGTGAGGAAAACACTGCTCCATAGTTATGTTTTCAATTATCCAAAGGAAATTAATCCAAGTAAAAATTCTAAGTTGGAAGTGGGTCCAAAAAAATTCGCCCGGACTGATATCAATTTCTTCCAGACCGGACGTTTTCTTCGTTTGTTGCATAAGTTGGACCAACACAAACGAATTGTTTCGGCGCAGCTGGCGGAATCTTTTAGCTAATAGCTATATAATATAGCTTAGTTGCTATAGATACAGTAGATACGACACCGATGCATGTGCACCCGCCAATTCCAAGTGAGTTGGGAAATTCCCTAAGAGTGACGCTATAATATTATGCTGGCTGATAAAGCACGTGCAATCAACTGCTTTGGTAGCTCGAGCTCAGTGATATACAATAGCGTGGAACCGGAACAACCAGTATTGCAATTTAAAAGTAAGTTGGTAGGAATATACATGTGTAATATATATATATATACAGTATAAGCGATGCTCTACCATCACCTCGACTGTGACCATCACTCAGTCATACCATCATGTTTAGTTTTCAGTTCGAAAATGCCGGCCTCACTGGAAACTTAGTTTATAGTAGCCTGCCGTGCCGAGTTAATCACTAACTCCAAACAGCTAGCGCGGTCAGGACAATGATTGATTTAATGAGCGTCAGTTTTGTCCGACACAGTTGGGGGTCATGTCTACTCCGGCACGCGCGATTCTTGGTAGGCTAAGCTATATGGGCAACTTGTGCATGCATGCATGCATGCATGCATGCATGGTTGTATTCAATGCCGCATGATATATGCATGATCATATATGTATACGCTAGCTGCTATAGTCTTATGGGGAAATCGAGATAAATGGTAATGCTGTGACCTATGTGAAACATGGTTTGATTTGAAGTGTGCTAATGTTTCAAAAACTAATATTCCTGAGGAATATTATTGTAGTGATTGTCTCTAGAGGACTTTGTGGTTTTATAGCATCAATGTACCCATATATACATAAGTTTGTTAACATGTATACCAGAAAATTGAACTGTCCCATTTTATGATCCACTGTCTCATAATATGCAGCAATTACACATGAGAGGAAATGGTACAATTACATCATAGCAGTTAAAGCTACATGCTTTATTTCTTTGTAGTTTGATGCAGACATGTTGATGAAAGTATGTTCCAATTTTCACTGCTGTAGCGTAAGCTCCCGTATATCGATGGTTTCTTATTATCGATATGGGGATACTTAATTATCAATACATCAGTATACGTTAAAACACGGATATATTACGGGTTCCTTTGTGTTGGTTTCTTTCTTGTGTGATGCGAAGCAAGGCGAAAGGTGAACTGTGTGAAGTATTTTCGGTGAAAGGTACATAGGCGCTTACTTGCTATACAATTATCTGTTTTGGCCGATGGCATTTCTTCGAAAAACAGACCCGTTTTCTTGTCATTGGCCTATCTTTTCACGAGTCTTCTTGTGTAAATGTCAAGGAATTCAGTTTAATTGCAAAACTGTGCACAATCACTGTCATTACTGTGTACAACAATCCTTTAAAAAATCATAACTTCCTGATGCAACAATATTTTTCCACGAAATTCATATAGGCGCCTAATGATTAGTTGTGGAATGCAGGGGAATTTTTTGAAGGCCATATGTGTGAGTATTATACTGTCAAAGTTGTGGTTATTGATAATTGAAGCATAAGCGCTAATGCAATATTGATAATATGGGACGGGTATTGATAATTAAATAACGCTTGTGAACATTTAAGCGCACATAACTTCTGATCCATTAGCACTATGTGCTTATAATTCAGGGGATTGAAAGAGGCATTAATAAGGATTTTAACGATATAAAACTTTTTATTCTGCGATACTTCCTTACGAAGTTATGAAGCTAGTAAGTTTGCATATTGATAAATGGGAGCTTACGCTACATAGTTTCTACATTTCATAGTAGTAACATGAAATAAGTTCTGCCTCAAAGTTGTCTCATAATATCACCACTGTCTCATAGTTACCCACAGTGGTCATGTAATAAAACCTTACAAGTTCTCATGATTAAATTATCCTTTGAACTTCATTTTTGTGTGGTTTAAAATAAATGAGATGGTGAGTATCTGGATTAAAATTGAAGTCCCTGTAAGCTTCCTTTGAGTAGTAATATTGAAGTGTTCTTAAGTGTCTCATAATAGCAACACTTACCTTATAGCTACCCCCCAGCTTTGTAAAGCGCAAAACAGTTTAGTTGTGTAAATGTTTATTATATGAAGCCATCTAAGTTAAAAGTGTGTTTAATGTACACAGGTGCAGTGCTATATTTTCCATGGTCATAATAAAGTACAGTTCTATATTTCCCCTTTGATCACAATTCACACAGACAGCATTCCTGCCCAGTACATACAGTAGGTAGTTGTAAACAACTACAAAGTATGCACAAACTGCTGTACACAAGTTTAACTTTTTGTTAGTGCTAGTGAAATGGCAATGGTATAATCGTGCACACGCGCGTGTGAAGTTGAAGCCACCTTAAACCCGGATGGATCATTCCTGGATTTGCGATGAAAAGGTACCAACGCTAGCATAATAAAACGAGCCTTGATAATAGCCATGCATTCAGCCTTGGGTACATGTAAGGTAACAAATGTGTAGAGCAATTCTTTAACAAAGCCACTGCCACGGGGTGAACTTACCACTGGTAAGCATTTTGTCCGCCAGTCTGTTTGCCAGCTCCCATGCATACATGCAGTCTTAAAAACAACTTATTACAAGTAATATACTAGCAACAATCCATATGCACTAGCTTTAGACCTATGTAACTTCCACCAGCTCGACTTCTGAATGAATTCCAGATATCACACAATAAACCAGTTAAAGTCCGGCTTACGCTCATGCACTACAGAAAATATAGCACTCGGGCATGCATGGTCTCGAGGCTAATATAGCACTTGGCTATAGGGATGGGCAATTAACCGGTTTTGCCTATTAACCGTGATATTTTGTTAGTCAATAATCGATATCGTGTAATTTTTACGAATAACAATAATCATGAGAGGCAATAATCATGTAATATCGTGATAATCAGCACTTATCGTGATCAGTTTAGACACATTTGTAGACAATTTGACACATTTTAAGACAATTTTCATTACAAATACAGTTATATCAATAATCGTGATAATCATGATATGCTTGCTTTACAATAATTGTGTACCAAAATATCAATATCACCCATCCCTACTTGGCTACGCCTCGTGCTATGTATATTAGCCTCTCGATCACTCCCTCGTGCTATATTTCCTGTATTGCACTCTCCTGTACTAGATAGCTACGTATTTATATTGTGTCTGAGGCTGTCTAGAATCAGTGGAATGGAATGGTGGAATGGAATACTGAAAAGCCTTTTAAGCCATTACTGCATGTTTAATATTATATGTAAAAACGATATAGTGAACATCACTGGAAATAAGTAGTGAAATCCTTGCCACAGTTTTTACTACAAAACGGGTGGTGATTTTCACTACTTTTTACATGTAGTGAAAATCGCTGCAAATAGCTAGCTAACTAGTGAAGGTCACACTGTTTTGTTGTGATGGTCACTGAAATTTACCAAATATAGCTATATATACGTATATCACACAGCGCAAAACAGGCCACTGTACGAAGCCATATTGTGAGCGTATAACAGTGTCAGTATACGCTTATATATGAAGCGCGTAGGTGATTTCGTATTCATATCGTACTGTTGTAATGGCCAAGTAACCGATATGTAATAGTAATTACTTCCACAACGGTTTGTATACAATCGCAGATGATACATATATACTGAGGATTTAAACCTCCCCCACCTGCCTGGATTTATGTGTCGTTTCTAGTCAGCGGCAGCAACCAAATTCATCGCATAAACCGATTATTAAATAATGCACTTGCATTTCAAATAATAATAATAATGAGCTAGTAATTGAATAAAGTCTAACTCTTTGAGTTAATCCACTGTCACTATAGACGTCCTTTTAATATCATCAGCCAATGAATCCGCGATGTTTGATGAATTCTAAATAATGCCATTGCATTACAATTGATAGCAAAATCTGCACTTACATCTAACAAGCTTCCTGTTGTGACTGCAACTGCTACTGATCTATTGCAAGATTTGTTGTTATTATTATAAACTGGCATCAAATACTTACTTGTGGTGTGGATGATATATGGCATGTTTGGCAACTTGATCACATGGCAAAGAATTTTGACGAATAATGTTGTTGCTCTATTGCAAGACTCATTGTCAGTGCAAACTGGAATAAATTACTTACTTGTGATGTTGATAGGCTAATGATAGCAATTGATCACATCCTGGTGAGTACTGCTATTAACATATTCTCACCTGTGATATTGTAGGTGCTGGCACAGCTTGTGAGTCCAACACCGGCTGGCAATTGCATAAATAACCCATAGACAAGAGGTTTCCTTGTAATTCAAGTGACCCTATGTCTGTTTCAAAGAGCAAAGAAGCCATGAGGTGACGATCAAATAGTAAAGACAGAAGAGGTTAGCACTTCATTGGAAATGCATAAAATAAAGTACAGTGAGACATCGGTTTGTGACATAAGCTAGCTTAGTGCCTAAAGCTTTATATAAGGGTGTTAGTACTTTTTTGTTTCAGCATAACCAGATGGATGACAATGTAGGCATTGAGCAGCCACATAACTGTGCACCAAGCATACTGCAGGTTTATTATCAGAACAGTATTACGTAAACGTATCATCATCATATTCTCAACTTCATCTACCTTACTAATCCTTCAGTGTGTGGCTACTTGTGCTGACAGTTGCATCTTCCTCTGTGCCCTCTGTCTCAAGAATACCAATTGGGAGCCTGTCCTTAATGGGAATACTTCTGTAGCATTTTTAAATCCCATCTCACGTAGTTCATTGTGATATTTGTCACGTTTTATCAATCTTTTTTTATTTCAGTATCCTTTCTTCGTAGTTCCTTTAATTCATCACTGCGAACACTTCTGTTTGGCTAAAAGAAATAAAACATCCCTTGAAAGACCACATCACATTTAGGGACAACACCACAGACACATCATATTATACATACAGCTCTGCCTACAAGACCGCATTAAGCAGATCACCGGTCAGGTACCCTGCCTACAAGACCGCATGAAGCACAGGGATACATACACACACGCACATGCACACACATGCACACACACACACACACACACACACACACACACACACACACACACACACACACACACACACACACACACACACACACACACACACACACACACACACACACACACACACACACACACACACACACACACACACACACACACACACACACACACACACACACACACTGACCTCCCGGACAAAAGCAATTTCAAGAAATCCGGTGCACACCTTTTTTAAAAAGGAAGCACTTACGTATAATTCATAAGATATGACATTTTAAAATCAAATATGGTTTTCTCATATAGGGACACCCCTTGACCCTTCACATAGAAAAAATAAGGAAAAGTCATGAATTTAAATGTCATATCTACTGAACATCTCAGTATTGTTTGTATTCTGATACTGCTGCTCTTTATATAATGTGATACTGTAAAATTTGGTGTGAACTAAAAAATTGGTAGTTTGCAGAATTGTACGTGCAGTCTTTAGTGCACTGTATTAGAAAATTATAGCACAGCTGTGGATTTAGAAGTTAGGGATCTACGACACACATTACACAGAGGAAATAACCACTCACACTTACAACAATATATACTGTCACTTGACTCAGACAAACCAAATCCTTTTCATCCATTTCATCAAGAGATTCCTAGAAACAGTTTATATAAAAAGTTGTATATATCACTATAATTATTCAATATATTCAACAGCTTTTATATGTTACAATTGCAAGTTGACCATGAAACATGCACAAGTTGCTTAAATTGCATGTGCTTAACTTGTGAAGACAAAGTTGCAAATTTCTTAAGTCAATCCTACATATTATGATTCCATAATCCTTTTATATTCATGGTACGTAGCTATGTAGCTATATCCACTCTATTATACTGTTAGCTACTAGTAGAGTAAGACCAAATTCAACAATCATGTGACCGAATATTATTACACCAGAAAAATAATTAGCTAGCCGATAAATTGATATCACGCATTGCCAAATGATCCAAGTTCAATATTTATCACCATTATTGTAGTCTTTCTCGTCACATTCAGCTGTGCTTGAATTGCTCAAATCACCTCACATTTTGTGTCTGTAATACGTTGACTTAGACACCGGGTGCTGACAGTAGTGGCAAAACATTTGTTCGGCTTTGTTAGATGCAACCTTGGATGCAACATTATATCTCAAACAGGCATTCCTATACTTCCGTAGAAGTTAACTGTTCTTTACTGGAGCCATGCAAAAACTTGCTAAAAGTGTTAGACGCCATCTTATCACAAACGCGAATTGTACAAAACTCGAAATTAAGCAATACGAAAGCTACGAATTCAGATTCCATATAATCTCGTAATTTAGTATTACGAATAACATTATGTGATCTCATATAAGATAGCATAAACTACATGCATTTGCGCTGTGTCACTGTATGTATTTAATGAAATACTCATTGTTCGTTTTCTCAGCAGCTGCTCCGTCACATCAATTTCTGGTCATATCAACTTGTCTGATCTTGTCTTCCTCTGGATCTGATAAGTATCACCCATTCGTTTACCACTGTATTACAATGAAAGGAATCTAGAATGTTAAAAAGTGAACTGATATCTGCTACGGTGACATGTTTTTATCATTTACCTGATTATCAACTTGTCCAATCACGTCTTCCTCCAATCTGATCAGCATTTCAACTACCAATATTTCAAGTTCTAGATACCATCTTATAGTAGTTAGTGTAACTTGCTGTTTTACTAGATGTTATTTACCTGAAAAGATATGGTTAACCTTTAGAAACACTAATACACACTCACATTATGTTCAGGTTAAAAGAAGGAAGTGTCATGCCATTGTATCCAGTGTAGAAGTGCATTAGCCAAGTTTGTCCACATCTATTGGCAAGAAAGCTATAATGAATACTGCTAGTCTCACAATGTTACTAAATAACATACGTACATACCTGTTGACATTGCAGTCCAACTGCATGTACATGTGCAAATCACCTTCAGTGTTGCTGCTCTTTTAACAGGCTTCCACTTGAAATAAGATAGCTAGCTTTAGATTAAATGCTAATATGCTCACCTGACGAGAATTCTGAAATGGCGGGCTATCGTATTTAACAAGACTTCCGGCTCAGCCTGTGCTCAAAAGTTATTGAAACAACTACAAATAGATGCATAAACTCACTGTAGCGGTATTCTTTTCTTTTTCGTAACTGCTAAAGAAGATCAGTTATATTGACACAATTATTCCACCTCCCACAAACTGGGGGCATTGATTTGCAGAAATAAGCACATGCACGTCAACCGCCTTCTTAGTCTGTATTTTCACCTATTAAGTGGCTTTTCTCTTCCTACAAAGTATTCAGTCTCGTCTTTCGTTGCCAGAACTGGTCGCTTAGTTACTTTTGTTTTGTGTCATCATTATGGTGGGCACTTTATGGAATATCCTAGATTGGTATATCTGAATTCATCTGGTATTTTTATATAAACATACATCTGCTTGGGTAGTCAACATTCATGTGTTCAATATTGTGGGGTTATGCACAATATTTTGGTAAGTACGTACGGTACTGCTCAAAGGTAACGTCACACTCACTCGCCATTTCTATGCTCGAGCCTCGAATGCTCGCCGCTCTTGTCTCGCCATATTGGCATACGTTACTTGTATAAAATCTGCGAGTGTCGAGTAATCTATCACTCGCTCAATTGATTTACTAGTTCGAGTGAAGTTGGCTTGCCACTGTTATACTCGAGCCCTCGCTCAAGTCTCAAATGCTCGCCATACTGGCATGCGTTAGCTACTTGTATAAAATCTGCGAGTGCCGAGTAATATATCACTCGCTCGATTGATTTACTTGTTTCAGTGAAGTTGGCTTGCTGGAGTGATTTCATTCTTTCGAGTCTAGCTAGTTGGCGGATCAATGATAAAATAGGATCACAATCCGTTTGTGATCGCTTACTACCTCGCGTTGAAGGCTTCGTAAAGACACTTCAACACCTTCCTCTTCTACTAGTCTACACTGAATATCCCTAACAGAAAATCCCTGGCGTTGAAGAATAATAACTCTTTTTCGAGTTGCAACTAACAGACGTGGCATTGTACCTCCAAATAATGCACCACACCACACAAACATTTCTGCACGTGATGCAAATAATTTCATCACCATCCGGCCCAAACTTAACAGCACGCGAGCCATACGGACGTATTGTCTTCTTTGCTCAGTAAATTGATGGCTTAATTGTACACCATATGTTAGTCTATGGCTAACCAGGTAATGATTGATATGGATCTTAGATACCTCGAACTCGATCGAGTATTTCAACCGGCAGCGTGGAGTATCAAGTTCTTTCGAGTCCTTGCAGCGAGCAGAGTTAAAACTCGCCGATTCTAGAGTATCGAGTCGAGTAATGATGGATATGGATCTTAGACACCTTGAACTCGATCGAGCATTTCAACAGTGTGGAGTATCAAGTTCTTTCGAGTCCTCGCAGCGAGCAGAGTTAAAACTCGCCAATTCTAGAGTATCGAGTCGAGTGTTAGCTTGGCTCGCTACTCGCCCCACTCTTTGCTCTATCGAGTGATTCCGTCTACTCGAAAGAAAATTGCGAGCGAGTGCGACGTTACCTTTGAGCAGTACTGTACATATATACAATTGGTTCTTAAAAACATAGTTTGTGTGGACACACACCAAGCTCCAACAAGCTTTGTTGCTGTCAAATTCCCAGATTCTACTGTGTATTGGTGGCACTATTGTAGAGGTAGAGAAGTGATTTTTCAATAGCTACAATTAATCCTATGGATAGTAGCTATTTAAATTTGGAGCCGGTGGCCATAGCCTTCTGGCCCTATATACCTCCAGTACCTGTGTATTAGTGGTTGCTTTAAAATAGTTCCTCCATTAATATTCATCTTGTGGTACATTTTAGCTAGCCTAGTCAGTGTTGTTTGACACAGAATTGCATTATTCAGCTGTCAGTGTAGAATTTGCCATGATCATGAGTTGATTCACCGGCGATTGTGTCATATACGTAGCTTGTATACAACCAATAGATAGAGGATTTTAAGATACATATTCTATGATCAAGTAGGTCTGTGGAGATGCTCCCAAGATGCTTAGCTAAATATATATGTGGCTAAACCTATTATGATAGCTAACTTTAAAAATTGTTTTTTGCCTATGAAAAACCTGTGAACTATGCAAATGGCCATGCAGCATTGGTTGTATAGATGGAAAGATAGTTATCCAATCTGCAAAACTGATTATGGTAACTGTCACTAAAGGCATGCATACCCTACTGCTAGTGATGGTCACTGTATGAAATATAGTGAAAATTACAAAAGTTATCACCACATTGTATCCTAGGTTTAAAGTATAGTGATGCTCACTATTACTGTAGTGAACATCAACGAATCAATGAACATCACTAACTTTAATACTCACTACCGTGTAGTGATTTTGAAAACAGTGAACATCACTTTATTTTCCAGTGTCATTCACTATGCTGTTTTTACTATATATTTATAACAATACATGCATGAATGTTATGCATGTATAGCTATGCATGTCTGCATGTAGGTAATATCAATGTGCATGGGCTGTTGATAACTTTTACACCTATAGGGTAGCTATATACATAGCTATTGTCAAGTAATATGATAGGAGAATTTCTTGGGAAACATGCATGCCCTAGGTCTCCCTATATAGTGTGGCATGCTTTGTATACATAGCTATGCCATTGTGGTTGATAATATGCATGACCAACTAGTATGTGCACGATATACTGTTCAGCTATGGGATGAAGATATAACCCACACAATTATATATACTGTTGCCATGCATACTTAAGTTGTTTGATACGTATCTCCCTAGAAAAAAGTTAATGAGATTACTACTTATCTTCACTTCCGAATTAATCTAATATAGTGCTAAGAAAAGCTTCCATTTAGAATCACTAAATTAGCTACCTTGAAATTAAGTTTGGAGCTAGCTAGCTATTTGGTATAAAGCAACTGTTTCACACACACACACACACACACACACACATATATATATATAGGTATAGCTAGCTACATGTTTGAAACTTATGTACGTAGCTACATAGCCTTAGGAATCATGTTTTTGTAAATTGTTATACAGAGTATTGTTCTGCTGCAAACTCAGAAAATGAAGACATACATCATTGTAATATTTATTTACTATGTACTTATGGCAAGTGGATCGCCAATTCATATGTCAAAAAGAATTAATGAATCACTCTCCTTATATTGTCCATGTCAAGATACGTTAGAGTGTATGTGGTACCAGAACAACCAGTCACTTACAAATCGATGGGAAATAATACCAAATAAAACGGATCTCATATTACCAGCCAATGATTGGAGTGCGTATGGTGTAATTATTGGTTATTGTGGATCAAAAAATCATACTCACATCATCACCAACTATGGTACGTATGTATGTGTACACAATGCTCTGTGTTTGTGATCCAGCATGAGAAAATCAGGCTTATATGCATGTGTATATACACCTATTAATATTATTATTAATAGTAAGTAGCTGTCTCCTGTAATACATAAGATTTACAAAAGACATCAAACTGAAACTGCGTATTGTAACTAAATGGTAAAATTTTTGTTAGAATCCTATGCATATGTTGTTTATTTAATTCTGTGATGATTACCGATACATCATTTATCCCCATGTAAAGGCAAAAATAATTATAAGTTGGCTAGTTAGCTATAGTTATACAGCTAAATAACTTTAAGCTTGTTTATAAAAACATGGCTAGCTTTGTAGCTGCAATGGCTGCTAATATCATGCAGTATCAACTGCCAGTGGCTATAGTTTCATTTTTATGTATTGTAATTTTGCATAGTAGGCATGCATTGTTGTTTAGCGTAATATGCTTTGTAGTTTTGTGTAACATGGTTTGTAGTTTTGCATACTGCGCTTTGTAGTTTAAAGGAACAGTGCAAAGCCGTTTAAGTTTTTATGATTTCATAGGTCGATGAAATAATGCGAATAACATGAATAAACAGAAATAAACAGAAGAATGGCATGGCGTATACGTGGTTTATTTGGCAGTTTGGCAAATTTTTATCGGTTCACCAAATTTGAGTAATTCCATTTTAAAATTAGTTGTGCGGAAACGGCATGGTTTTACTGCTATGAGATGCTAAGAATGGGATTCTCAGCACATACGTAAATGGATCCATTAGTCGTTTGAGAAATGGAGAGTGAGAGTGTGTCGTTGGCAGGTCAATTAATGGGAACAGCTTACCGCTTCATTATTCACATTTCCAGTTTAAACAAAACCCAGTGCTGTACTTTGGAATGCAGAAAGGGAAGCTATCCACCTCCAGCTTACTACGGTACACTTCATAGAAAAGTTTATGTTTCGTGATCACGGTACGACTACGATTACAAGTTACTACGAAATGTACTACGGCGTAATTATGATACGATACGTACTTAGCTTATTGTATCAGGAAATGTTAGGACTGAGCCGAAGGAATCCCCAAGGGAATCCCCAAGGGAATCTACCAAAATTCATCCCATTATTAACCGCAAGAATGTTGCTAAACATCTACGCAAGCCAAACAAAACACTTTAAATGGTAACAAAACAGCGTTTATACACTATTAATAATCATTTTATATCTTTTCTGTATGCAGCGATTATTCACAAACCTGTTTCCTTCCAGTTTCAAAATGCGTATACACGCGCACGATTAACAAACGATGCCAATCAATAATACAACCAAGTTTCAAGCCTGTTTTCTTTGTATTGCATTTCTACAACACTAAACAAACCTAAGTATCGCTATAACTTTTCTCCAGAGACAACTATTTTTACCTGACACAAACAATACTCCGTGAACGGAACCCGGGTGTGTTAGTAAACGGCCCAATAGTGGCGTGACCTTTCTATAATAAGCGCACCGGCTACTGAAACGCACAAGAAACTTGTTAGCAAGTCCATCGGGTAAGTTATACCATCGATATGGCGTCAACAGGGGTTTAAGAATTAATAAGTACGCGTAATTACTAGTAAGTACGCATACTTAATTACGAAAGTAAGGTACGGTACGTAGTAAAGTACGTTCCGTACTACGGTACAATTACTCGTACTACGGATCGTACTACGATCGTACTACGGTACGAAACGTAAACTTTTCTATGAAATGTACCGTAATTGCAGCGACAACGTGGCTAATCTGTTCCGCCATTGATTGTCACACGTGAAAAATACGTAATACTATTTTAACGTCATCTGTTTACAAGATTTAAACGGCTTTGATATTGCTGTACTGTCCCTTTAACTACCAAACTTTGTAATTATGACTTTTTCGGTGTACATGTACCGTACTATGTATGTATTTATCTTGTAGCTATGACTAATTGTATATTTCTGTTTTTCATCATTCACAGGAGAAAACTGTAGCACATGTCTACAGGTACATTTTGATTCAAGTCAACATTGTGTTGACAGTGAGGTCAATGTCACCATTTCTACTAATCAGTCATATGTTCAAAATATCAACAATCCAATCACTCTTTTGCATAATAATAGAACATGCAATAATAGTGATGTGGTTAGATGTGATGAATCCAGTGATATTACTTATCACTCATTCACTGCTACCAATACTGGTAATATCACCATCAAAGCTTATACTAATTACTGGGGTGCTCATTGGTACTCTGATGGCAAGAAATTGACTATTGTAATATGTAATAGAAGCAAAGTAAACAATATTAATGGAAGCAATGGAAGTAAGACATAATTTATAATGTATCATACTGTATGTATGTATATGTAGACACAGAACTACGTAGTTATAACTTAGTAAAGTGTTTGAGTCAAATTTTACTATACAAGTATGTGGAACAATTGCAACTTGCCTCTTAGAAGTGCTTTTCATTTTTTAGCTATTTTAGCTACAGGAGAAAATAAGGTAGATCCTGGTGCTATTTCAGCTGCTGTAGCTACATCTGTAATCCTTTTGTTGTTGTTGTTGATTCTATCCTCCTTACCTGGAATAAAAAAACTAGGTGCTTGGAGGAAACAAATTCAAGCAGGTAAGTGTGTCATATATGTACGTATATAGTTATAATGTGTGTTTATGTCTGTGTGAGAATTTACTTTTTGTACTTTAGCAAAGCTTTGCCTATTGGACAGCAACTGGTACGTATACGTATGTAGGTGTATGTCAGTAATTGTAGTATAAATTCTATAAATTCAATTCAACCATAATTGTAGTGTAAGCCACCAATAATTATCAGCATGAGGATACATGAATCTTTTGTCTAGCAAACAATGAAGTGTTTGTTAACAAAATTTCAAGTCAAAACTACCTTCATTCACTTGGAAGCATTTCATCCAACTGCCATTTATCGTCACCACATACTTACTATCATCATCTATATATCTTTTCATACGTAGCTCAATTGCTCACATGTACTTTGCTCCATGCACGTATTTATTCTTGTTTAGTCACCATACCACATTTCTTATGAGAATGGCCATGGTGGTGACGTTAATGCTTTCAACCCCATCCAGGATGAATAGGATACGTATATATGTATGCTAAACAAAAACACCCTGGGTGTAAAAAAAGTGCGAGGCCAATCAGAAGCAGCATTGCAAATAGGTATGTGCGACCAAAAACTTTGATATCAGTTGAGGCCAAGAAATTACTTATCAAAAATATTTTAACTACAGTACAGCTCTCGACTAAGTTTACAAAAACACGCGTGTCCTCTGGCGTGCCTCGACAAATCTTGAAGATAACTCGCGGGTTGTTCTCGAACGCACGAGTGTTACAACGCACATATAAATATTTCATGCACGTCAGTAGTGCTCGCGAGTAATTACTAACGAGTGGTGAATGCTCGTGAGTAAATCGTGTCGTGCTCTTCAGTGCTCGTGAGTAATCACTGATGAGTGGTAAACACTCGCGAGTAAATCCAGTCGTGCGCTTTCTCGTGCAGTATAGACTTACACAAGTTTGTCCGCACTTTCTTTATCAAATCACGCCCTTTTTAGGTTCAACATGTTGGAGTGCATCTCAGGACGTGTCTTCTTGTAATGATTTCGCAAATAGCGCCAGCTCCTTCACTTAAGCGCCTTATCACGTGCACTTTGTGTTAGAACACGTGCTCTTTGTCTAAGAACACGTGCAAGAATTTAGCTGCGTGTCCTGTCTCAGTCTCGTGTCATTTGGACTCATTCGCGTGTTTGGTATTCAGTTTGGAGTGATACGTACGTAGTATACGTAGCTACATACAATGACTTGCGTGTAGCGCACGAGGTCTGACTCGCGTGCAGCACGCCATGTCTGACTCGCGTGTAGCACTCGACGTATGACTCGAGTGCATTGCACGAAGTATGACTCGCGTGTAGCAGCAGCGCACGAGGTATGACTCGCGTGCGGTGACACGCGAGCACCGACTAATCGCTCGAATAAAATTGATAAACACATGCTTGAATGGTACACGCGAGTGTAAACTTAGTCGTGAGCTGTACCATACTTGAATGACATACAATAATTTATAGCATATTTTCACAACTATGATTGGCTTTGTCACTTGGCCACCTTTATTAATAGTGTGAAAAAGGTGGCCAAGTGACAAAGCCAATCATAGTTGTGAAAATATGCTATAAACTATTGTATGTCATTCAGGTAGTTAAAAGATTTAAGCTGCACCACACGAGTGTACTGGGACAAAGGACACGTGCACGTTCAATATGCGTACGCCAGTGATTTAAAGATGGGAAGGCTAAAAAGCAAACATAACACATTGTTACCGTTATTCCAATCGATCTTGTCAGTCATCGTGTCTGTCAAATAAATGCGCCTGCTGACAAGCACGTGTTAGTCACAAAAAATCTCGCATAAACTTATTAGAATCACATGCGCACGTGATATGCGTTTTTGTTCTTAACAAGAGATAATGGAAGGGCACGTAGCACCTTATCTTAAAGAAGTTGGGACTTGCAGGTAACCTTCCCGGCCAGTTTCAAGGTACGTACGTACGTTACATGCGTTTATACTATACTCGAGCAGACTCCACGTGTCGAGTGCACGAGTTTATTTAGACTTGCGAGGAGTTTTTTAACACTCTGCAAGCAGTTGAGACGTCATCAATTTCTCGTGCACTCGCAAACACGCCACGATATTTTTGCTGTTCGTGTAGTGCGTGTGTAATTGCGCACGCGAGTTTTTTTAAAGTTATAATCGAGCTGTACCATAGGAGAAGTGCTGATACAAATTTGGCTGGAACCCATGAAGAAATGAGTGAGTTATTAGACAAACAATTGAATGTATAAAAAGAGAGTTTGAAAAAAACTTCCAGGGTTCACGAAAAAAGTGTGCGATGAAAATAAAAGAAAGAAACAAAGAAGAAAAAAACGACTGTTGCATAAAAATTTTTGTGGTTACAGGAAGGCATTTATAAGGCTGTATCAGAAGAATGGCTGAATCGATGTCAATCAACTTCAGGACATTCATTCTTCCAACAATGAAGGTACTAATTGTCTAGTAAATGGGCGAATTGGGTGGGAAAGGATGGTTCGTCGTGTGTAGTCGCACAACGGGCACCATAAAACTCGCAATGGCTGGTACTTAGGAATGGTGGTGCCTATTTCCTCCATTCTCAGTTTGTTGATTCTATATAGTAAGAACATTGTAGGTCGGTAATAACTAAGTGATATCTTTAATGGCGGCTTAGCTAGAGCATTTGCGAGTTTGAGGGCGGTGCTACGTGTAAATAACTCACTCAGTGGTCGCGTTGCTGCACTTCTTGGCCTCGCGACTCACTATCGTGAGTCTTGATTTGAGGGTAATGAGAAACAAATAGTTTTATAAACCAGCCATGTGCCTGGTTTCTTGAAATTGCTTTTGTCCGGGAAGTCGGTCTGCATACGTGTGTGTGTGTGTGTGTGTGTGTGTGTGTGTGTGTGTGTGTGTGTGTGTGTGTGTGTGTGTGTGTGTGTGTGTGTGTGTGTGTGTGTGTGTGTGTGTGTGTGTGTGTGTGTGTGTGTGTGTGTGTGTGTGTGTGTGTGTGTGTGTGTGTGTGTGTGTGTGTGTGTGTGTGTGTGTGTGTGTGTGTGTGTGTGTGTATGTCCATCCCCCAGGCTATTAAAAACCATTCACATGAAGTGAAACCAGAATAATCAATCAAACAAGCCCTACTGCTTTTCAGTTTCTTTATTATGACACTTGCTATTGATGGGCCTTAATAATGAAGCACGTCATGAGTTACTGCCAAAGAAGAGCATCCATTCGTTTTATAGTAAAGGCTGTTTAATCAGCTGTACATTACTAACAAGATGGTTTTAAAGTAGGTGTGCCGTGTGGGTATCGAAGCTTATAAAAGAAGACTGCCCTATATAGCTAGTTTTCAAGTACCTGGTATAGTGCTGTAAAAGTTGTTCTGGATGATGTAGCTCTAGAAAATATAAATTTTGTTTGCTTATTGCAACACCCCTCACTGCACAAAAAGCAATTCTCCAGCTAAAATGCTATTAGGCAGAAACTTTCATACAAGACTTGATCACTTACATTGTTACATAGCCACAGCTGTGTCTTTGTACTTGCAGGATGGAGCATATTGTCCTGGTTTTCCACAACGGTAACAACAGTGTTGAGTCCTAGTAGTAACTTGATGTACAGACTACTGAACTGTAGCTGTGAGTCTGGTCTGGTGGTAGGCGCATCTCTCATTTGCTGGGGATGCTCAATTCTTTAACTCCATTCCTTGTGCGAGCTGTATAAAGCTGTTTTGAATGTTAGATCTTTTTCAGACAAAAAGCAGGATTGAAAAACTTTGTCACTGATCCTGCAGTGTAGTTATATAGTTTTGTTAATGTCACTGTTATATACAAAGGTTAATCTCATAAGGTGTATACTATTGATTGTATAGTTAAGGGTACTGGCCTTATATACGTATTATTTGGACGTATAACTGGCTTCAAATGTTCAATCTAGATTGGCAAAAAATTTCCTTTTGCAAAACAACCCAGTCAGTTGTATTCAACGTATTTTGCAGAAACACTTTATGGTCTGCCAAGAAGGCTCAGACACCCTGTACAGTATAATGTTTAGTCCCTTGAGCTTGACTCAAATAAGTACTTCAAAGACATACAGTTCCATACGAAACTACATGGCAGTGCAGATGTTCTAAGCAGGTTGCTATGACAGATGATGACATTCCTACCTGCATCGGTGAAGTTGAACTGTGGGTGAATTTCTTCACTTCTTGAAATATATAGCTGTATATAGGGTCATTCCAGGTGAAATCAACAAGAAATTTAGGTTAACCTTTCCGATTTCAACCAAATTTGGTATGCTTATTGCATACATAAAGGTTATCACCCATACCAAATTTTAGCCTCATATGTTTGGAATTTTCCAAATTAGAACCAAAAGTATTTTGACTTTTTTGGAAAATTTTGGGTTACATCTGGTTAAAACATTGACTGTAACTCTTAAATGCATGGATGTTTTGAGCTACAAATTGCAGTGTTTGTAGCTTATGAAATGCTCTTTCATTTGATGTATAAACTATGGGATATCTAATTAGATTTAGTTCAAAGACGGTTTTTTAAATACTTTGACCTTTCAAAAATGGCTGCTTGGATTTTTTTCATACTTTTCCTAATACTAATTAAACCTTCCCCTTTTTGTTGTGTAAGTTTTATTATGGGACTATTATTGGTTTAGGAGATATACTGAAACATGTAAAGGCAAGTAAAATAATTTTTGGATTGAAATTACTCTATGGGACTGTATACCTACCATTAATCCATTATTTATGTCCCATAAAATATACAAATTATGTAAAGATTGAACATGTGTACTAATCCTTTGATCCACCCACGTAAAGTGAATTTAAATGATATACCGTATAGGCTGTAATTTTCGAGGGATGAAATTTTCACGAATTTCGCGGGTAAAATAACCTTCGTGAAAATATAATCGCGAACATTTCGTGTGTCATCAATTATACTACTGCCTGTGTAACGTGCATCCTCCAGTCTTCAGGTGTCTCGCGAACAAATAAACGCAAAAATCCCATTTTTCCACTTTTAACGAAATTTTCATGCCTCGAAAATTACCGCCTATACGGTATATCCTCTAATTCTATTCCTTTAGATCTATGCTTACACTTTGCTCTAATATTTGGATTCCAAAACCTAACTACATTACCAATTGATCCTTTTGATTGGTATGCTTATGGCTATGCATAGTTCCCGGTTAATTACCTTAGTTGTATACTTTCTCATACTTAACCCCTAATTAGTTATATGCTTGGGAAAATCCCATCTTGCATAAATCCTGATACCCCAACTGACCCAAAAGGTCTAGCCCAGCTTGTCATACCAGAATTTTAAGGACATGGTGTCTCCACTTACTGCATGTGCTAAGTGTTAATGCACCAATTTCTAATTAATGTACCCCTTCCTTAGTCAGTTGTCATGCATGTGCACTATCCCGCTCCATTCAGTTAACTTTGAACTACGTATTTAATCTGTATATGTAGTGTACACTTCTATATAGCTACATTGTTGGTATCATGGCAATTTTAAGAGTCCTGTTTGAAAGGTTAAAATACTTGATGATTAACCGAAAAGATTGCAGCACTAATTTACACCCTGTGTGATCAACCAATAAGTATATTAGTACTAAGATACTTTCATAGAAGTGTATTCATATGTAAATAAGAAACTGCTATGTGTACGTATTTTGATTAAACTTCAAAGCATGAACTTAAAAAACATATTGCTAACATATGTACACATGAAATTATACAGCTGCCTTATACAGTTATCACAGTTTTGATTTGGTTCCATTGGTTTCTGACACACTCAACCTATATAATACTGTGTCACAATTTCTTGTTTGCCATGCTTCTCTTAAAGGGATTGTAACATGATCTTTCTTTGAGACAGTATGGATATATCGATACTACTAGTCTTGGTCATTGAATTTATGAGCTACGTATCAGGCCATTATTGATTTCTGTGATATGCAATCCAGGTGCCCCTGATTTTACAAATCAAAAAAACAAATTAACAGTACACATGAAGGCTAACAAATAAACTCCATTTTTAATGATGCAATATATATGTTTTGTAACTTGGTCTCTATTGAGTCATTCTGTTACCTCCTGCTCAGGTATTTATACCTCAAAGACACTTGTATTACATGCCTAAGCCATTAGACTTTCTCAGTCTGATCCTTTTATGAACTAAACCACTAGACTTAGAAAAGACTGGGGAGACTAGTATTGCAAGTAAAAGGCTCCATACCAATGTTAAAAAGGTATCCACAACTGTGAAGAAAACAATTAGAGACTCACGATCATATGTATGTTATGAATGCAGCATTCTCCAGTTTATGCGTAGCTTATAATTAGAAGAGCATTATATCATATTATGTTTGTTAAACTAGCAGTATATATGCTTAGATCTAAAGGAATGGAATTAGAGGATATGTATAACTTAACGTGGGCGGATCAAAGGATTAGTACACATGTTCAATCTTTACATAATTTGTGTATTATATGGGACATTAATGGATTAATGGTAGGTATACAATCCCATAGAGTAATTTCAATCCAAAAATTATTTTACTTGCCTTTACATGTTTCAATATATCTCCTAAACCAATAATAGTCCCATAATAAAACTTACACAACGAAAAGGGAAGGTTTAATTAGTATTAGGAAAAATATGAGAAAAATCCAAGCAGCCATTTTTGAAAGGTCAAAGGTCAAAGTATTGAAAAAATCATCTTTGAACTAAATCTAATTAGATATCCCATAGTTTATAAATCAAATGAAAGAACATTTCATAAGCTACAAACACTGCAATTTGTAGCTCAAAACATCCATGCATCAAGACTCATGATAGTGAGTCGCGAGGCCAAGAAGAAGCAGCAGTACGCGACGAATGAGTGAGTTATTTACAGGTAACACCGCTCAAAAATTCGCAGACGTTGTAACTAAGCCGCCATAAAAGCTACCGCTTAGTTATTACAGACCTAGTATGTTCTTACTATATAGAATCAATATACCAACAATGAAGTAAATAGGTGCCTCCATTCCTGAGTATCAGCCATTGCAAGTTTTATGGTGCTCGTTTTGCGACAACGCACGACGAACCATCCTTTCTTGTCCAATTTGATATCAGTTTAATTAGAGAATTAGTACCTTAATTGTTTGAAGAATCAATAGCCCGAAGTACATCGAAATCGCCTCAGCCAGTCTTCAGATACGGCCTTACAAAGTCCTTCCTTTCACAAAAATTTTTTGACGCGGCAGTCGTTTGTTTCTTCTTTCTTTCTTTCTTTCTTTCTTTCATCGCACACTTTTTTCGAGGGCTTGCGGGAGCTTTCGTGAACCCCAAAAGTTTTTTTCAAACTCTCTTTTTATACATTCACTTGTTTGTCTAATAACTCACTCATTTCTTCATGGATTTCAGCCAAATTTGTATCAGCACTTCTCCTATGTATGCTCTACCTGTCATACTATTATCAGTACGAAGTAAACACTTGAATGTATTTGAGAAGGACTATTACACTGCAGGTTGATAGTTGTCATAACTTGGACCCCTTTCAAATGATTTGCATAAACTTTCAGATATACAATCTATATTGATGTATTACTCTGTAGTGAAAGTTAAAAAAAAATCTCGGGCTTGAGTTTTTCAAAATTATGCTTCAAAGTTTAATTTGCAATATTGTGTGCTAGGCAAGTACAAGTTATGCCCATGCAGTACTTCTCTGCTGCTTGCTAGTAATAACATGTGTTTATACTTCCAAAAAAGTGATGATATGCTAAACAAAAACACCTTGGGTGTAAAAAAGTGCGAGGCCAATCAGAAGCAGCATTGCAAACAGGTGCGACCAAAAACTTTGATATCAGTTGAGGCCAAGAAGTTACTTATCAAAATCTTTTTCACTACTTGAATGACATACAATAGTTTATAGCATATTTTTACAACTATGATTGGCTTTGTTACTTGGCCACCTTTTTCACACCATCATTATTAATAAAGGTGGCCAAGTGACAAAGCCAATCATAGTTGTGAAAATATGCTATAAACTATTGTATGTCATTCAAGTACAGTAGTGAAAAAGATTTTGATAAGTAACTTCTTGGCCTCAACTGATATCAAAGTTTTTGGTCGCACCTGTTTGCAATGCTGCTTCTGATTGGCCTCGCACTTTTTTACACCCAAGGTGTTTTTGTTTAGCATTTAAGAGTTACAGTCAATGTTTTAACCAGATGTAACCCAAAATTTTCTAAAAAAGTCAAAATACTTTTGGTTCTAATTTGGAAAATTCCAAACATATGAGGCTAAAATTTGGTATGAGCGATCACTTCTATGTATGCAATAAGCATACCAAATTTGGTTGAAATCCGAAAGGTTAACCTAAATTCCTTGTTGATTTCACCTGGAATGACCCTATACTCATGTTACAGTCTGATACCTGTTGTGTGAAATAAACAAGTCATTAACTAGATTCATGCAGCATGATGAAGACTCATTTGTGCAACTGATATATCACATAAAGCCATGCTGATTTTTTGTTCAAAATGGTTTTGCCTGTTGCCACTCTGTACTTTACCAATTATTCTACGTATCTTAAAAAGCTGAGAAATGCTTCTAGATACTGTGTTAATTCTATAGAGGAAGTTGTTTTGCAGTGCGCAACATCTCGTGCAATGTACAACACAGACTTTACTGCCCTACCACCAATTTATTTTATTGCTTTGAGTGTCTTTCAAAGCTCCAGAATTATAATGATTTTGATGTGTTATACTCCATGCATTCCTGTGTTCCTGTGTCTTCTTGTGGCATTATCATAAAGACACAGTAGTAGTGGCTTTCCATACACTAGCTTCTCACATCAAAAACATAAAGACTTCAATATAGAGACTTAAACAGCTTATACAATACAAACAATCCTATAACAAGGGGATTGTTAATAGCTATATGCATGTAAAACTATCATGCATACTGATAATTGAACAAAATTTCTCAAAAATATGTATACGTATGTCGATAAGCCCATCAAAATTGGCAGCTTACACTTAAATCACACAGAGTAGTTAGCTAGTAGCTAAAATTGTGCATGTAATATACGTACATATGAAATACGTACATCTCAGGTGTAAAAGTGGCATGGCCAAGCCTAATCAACTAAAAGAACTATGGTGGGTGTGGCTAAGGATTATGCAATCAGCAAGATGATAAGTGAGGCCAATCAGAAGCTTGAACTTTTTTCAACACAAAGTATTGAAATTGATGAAAATCTGTCATTTGGCCGCCTTTGTTGTCTTACAACTTGAAGTTCATAGAGAGGTGGCCAAGTAGCTACAAACTAATCAGCTTTGTGACATTTTTCACCTCTTTCTCATCAGATTTGTTTGTCTTTGTCTTTGGATTTGTCTTGAAGAATATTCTAGTCTCACAGGGTAAACTGTTGTAGAATCAATCCTTTTAGCAGTTTTCTTAGCCACACAACTTTTTACACCCATACTACAATGTAAACTCTAAATAACAGACACTACCTTATTACACAGAGGTCAGGTTGTCCTCTTAAGAGGTAACAATTGTATTACCATTGTCCTATAAGGAACACAAAGCTTGTCCTTTATAAGGAAGTTTAATGTACGCGTATTGTGTCCTTTATTCGGAGTGTCCTTTAAGAGAGGCGGCTCCACTGTATACACGTAAAAAGCAAACAAACTAGAGTAATTGAAACATTAACATGAGTAGGGATTGATCTCTCAGTGCCAAAATGTAAGGAAACAAGGAGATTTGGCATGAGAGAACATTCAGATTTTGGTATGAGATCATTTTACACATAAAAAGTATAAAAGTTTAATCCTTACTTTTGGCTTATTCTAGTATGTAGCCATAGGTCGATATGATTAAGGAAAATCTCATTCCATAATGTTTTAGTTTGCTTGTAGTAATGAGAGATTGATCCCTACTTGCTTTTAAACTATAGCATTGTACAAGATTCACATCCTGCCTGTACAATGGAAGCATGTACCTTAGTGTAGCTATAAAGCTAGTAAATGGATGATTTATAAAATATATGCACGTTTCTTTATAGTGATACAATTGTCGACAATCCTGCCTATAGCACATAAGTTTATAACACATTAAATCTATTGTGTGTGTAGTACAGTGGTATTGAAGTTCAGAGAAATTCTGCATAAAATTATGGCATGTGTGACTGGGCCTGTAAAATTAACCACCTGATCACATAAAAATTGCATAATTTTATATTTGTCTTCTGCTAACCTAGCTTATTTATACTAACATTAATGCAGATTTAATAGGAAGTACATCATTTGAAGGTTGTAGAATGCAGATACTCCTTAGATATTCATGTTCTAACCAGGTGCAATTTGCACTCATATGGTTGATTTTTGATAGCCCAGTCACATACATAATTATGATAATAATAATAATAATTGTGACTGTCCGAGCGAGTTCACACTTCCAAATTTGCTACTTCACAGCTTTATAACTTTTGTTGGGTAAGGCATACAGACTTCAGATTTACAGGATTGGTAAAACAAACATCACTTTGTCATTGCTGAAAATTTGAGTATTGTGTAGCATTCTAATAAGATCTTATGGACCATTAACTTGGCAAAATCGGAGGTGTGAACTAGGCTGGTTTTTGCTCTGACATTCAATGAAATCTGTTGTGTTATACATAGCCACAGTGTTCGAATGGATACAAATCCTGCCTATGGAGAAGCATCGTATGTTGTATAATATAGTTTTTCTTAATGTTGCACATACGTACGTATATTACTTTGAACTATTATTTTGCAAAACCCACAATTAGGGAGATCTGAGATTTAAAACAAGAGAATGCTTTGTCTAAAGAACTTTGCTGATAAATATCTTTTTATAATACTGGATTTTCATATGTACCCATATACATATGTAGGTACATTATGCGTAGTAACTATATGAGGCAGCCTCTGTTCATGCTAACCATGCATTTTTATGAAGCACTGTGAGTTAATAAATAATTTTCTTAAGTTTTATCATAGCTTTATCTAGCTATGATAAATAGCTAGATATCTAGCTTTTTATAAAGCTAAATAAAAGCTAAATAGTACCTTAGCTTTATCATAGCTTAGCATCAATGTATTCCTCGTAACATTAGCAAAAAATTAGTCGTGGTTTCAAGCCTGTAGCTTTGAAAACCCATGCGCTATTCAGGCATATATGTATGTGCCATACGGACTTCAGGCTTATATAGCACACACACATTGATAACTTGGACAAGCATGCACAGTTATTGTCAGTTAATATACACATGTAGCTGAATGGTTTCATGAATTTGACTAAATCGGCAATGCTCCTTTTTCTGTAGACCAGATCTAGATAGACACACTTCTCTACCAGGAAGGAAAGGTAACAATTAGCTAAGAGTGACCCAACTTATTATAATAAAGAGGTTCTACTAGAACAAAATGAAATTATGTTAATACTATAGCAACTTCCAAGTATTACACATTTGGCACCCCTATAGGCCTACATACATACGTATATACCCATGCTGAAAGTACAAATTTGTCCTACTAGTTTTTTGTAATTGTACCTACAGTGTTACAGCTACATACATATGTATATACTTCTGTAGTTCTGAATGATGAAAAATGTCCTTTGAAAGATTTCCAGCTCAGCTCAAAGATGTTTGATAATAATGGAGGGGAATTATTCATCAAGGAACATGCTGTTAAAGTGACTATTCCTGCTGGAGCAATTGATGAAGGCTGTGAAGTTCAAATTGAAGCTGCTGCTAGTCTGTTTGGACCATATAGTATTCCAGAAGACTATTATCCTATCAGTGCTTATGTGTGGATAGGAGCTTGTTATGAATTTAAGAAGAAACTAATGGTGGAAATGGAACATGACATTGATGTATCAGAGGAAACAAATGTTACTGAATTATGTGTAATGACTGCATGTGAAGAAGATAAAGTTGATGGAGAGAATAATCAGATGTTATATAAAATGCATGAAGACACTTGTGAATATCGCTATGAACTGAACAAGTCAACTTGTACATTTTCCACTTACCATTTCTGTTCTAAATGTTTAGCTGCAAGAGGAAAAGCTAAAAAAGCAAGAAGAATAATAATGTACCATTACCTTTCTGAAGACTATAAATCAAAGCACGGATTTTTTGCGGAAGTTTGTTTTTGTTATGACCTACAATTTTGTAAAGAGGTTTGTTGTTATGTATGTAGCTAACTAACTGTGTGTATAATAATTATGAAGCGATGCTCTGAAATATACCTATAATCTTAACTTATTCAGGCATGCATGTAGCTATCCATGTGCTATATTGTAACAGATTGTACATGCAGTAGTTGACAAGAAAAATATGCTCCCTCCTCATCCAATCTTATGCCAAACACAACATCCACTCAGTTGTGGTGTATGCTTTTTATGGTGCACTGTACATGTTTAATATAATGTACTGTCTTTAATAACTTTCTCTTTTTAAAGACATTACATCATAAACAAAAACAGCACAGTGCACCTTAAAAAGCACAAAAATCATTGCACAACTAGTCTGGTAGAATGGGAGAATTTGCTTTTACAAAATTCTTTCCAATAATTTTCTTCTCTATATCATTGAGTACGGTAGCACTTAATAGTAGGGATCGACACGAAAAAAACATGGCATCCCACTTTTTTGCACCTCCACAACACGCCTCACAATACACCTTACCTGAAAAACCCGACCAAAATATATACATTAGTTACTCTATGATAATACTGTTCCTTCGCCAAACACCGTGAAAATCCTAATAGTGCAATTAATTAGTAGAGAATTTTAAAAATTTTCGAATCTACCAGTATTTCGTCTGTCGGCCTGTCGTAAGACCCACCAGCATTAGGGGTATGGCTCCGATTTTTCACACAACAAAGGTAATCACGTATGATTAACGAAACTGTCGTTCCAATGAAGATTCATCCACTGCGCCATGGTGATTCCTTTTATCCTTCATTATCCTTTCTTGTTCTTCTATATTCCTTTAAACAAGGTGAGATACTCACGAAAGGTGTTGATAAGCTGTTACGGCTTCTGCTTATTACTGTATGTCACACAAAACCCTGGCTTGCACACGTGATATAATTAGTAATGCAGTGCCGACACGATGTTTTTGCACATGCTTCATTACAGTGTCAGTTGCTTTGCGCTTTGGTAACAAGCGCCTGTCAACAAGCATACTTATTAAATAGGCACATGTAACATTTTTTGGTGCATGCTGGGGTCCTGAAAGATTATTATGCTAGCATGCTATGAAATATAAAAAGCAAACAAACTAGAATAATTAATAAAAATTTAACTAATGAGTAGGGATCGACCTCATAGCTCCAAAAAGTAAGGAAACGAGGAATAAGATTTTGGCATGAGAGAACACTAAAGATTCTGGCCAGAGATTAGTAACTTATAAAAGTTTAACTCCTACGTACTTTTGGCAAACCTACATACTTGTCAATGAATGATCATGAGCCAAAATTAGGGATTAAACTTTTATAAGTTACTGATCTCATGCCAGAATCTTTGGTGTTCTCTCATGCCAAAATCTTATTCCTTGTTTCCTTACTTTTTGGAGCACTGAGATCGATCCCTATTCACTATTTAAATTTTTAATCTAGTATAGCTTTACAGTATATTCAACAGTAGTGGTATATCGATGACTGACATATGCCTGCAAATAAGAGGTGAGAGGAGTATTGAGTCTGTAAGAAATGAGACCAGAAAGATCTTCAGATATGTTTATATAATTACAAAGGTATCAAATGTTTTATTTTTACATAACTCAGCCAGTTTAAGCAACCTATGGATTTGAGCAAGAGTCCATAATAGGTTAGAGAGAGTATCAAACTTCACTATACCCTATGAAAAATGAGCCCGTAAAGTATTTCTGGATATGCCTGTTTTTGCGTAATCGTGAAAAATGTTGATTGTGACATATTGACACCTTTGTATGGTCCGGATCAAATTGTGTAGATACGTCATCAAGACGCGTATGTGTAAGCCACCATGAAGTATGAGGAAAGAGCCGGTAATGATGAAATGCTACGTATGTACTTGGTGATGCCAATGGTGCCACATGTCAAACCACCGGAGCACGTGAAAGTGCTGATGATAGCATTACTGAAGAAGAGTTGGAAAATGAAAAGGATAAGGAACAGAGCCCAACGATGATTGAAGCAGCGGACCAAATAGAGAATAAACTATTTCATTGTGAAATTTGCGACATTAGGGCGTTCCAATATGAAGCTCACGTGCCCTGTCTTTATGATTAATCACCAATCAAAGTGATTTTACGTTGTTTAATCGAAGCCATAGGACTTTACAGGCTCATTTTTCATAGGGTATAGCAAAGTTCAATACTCTCCCTAACTTATTATGGACTGTAACAGCATAACAATTCATGAAACCATGGGTGATTCTAGCAATTTTACTGAGTAGGTTTCTAAGCAACTAGATTTACTGTGTATAATATATGTTACGTATATACTGTAGCCTTCACAGGTGTGCAAAGCACACTCCGATGTGTATAGCACAAGCTTGCTAGGGGTCTGAGGGCATGCCCCCCTGGAAAATTGATGGATTCTGAATGCAATTTTGAACTAAAATATGATACCACAATAGACCATAGTGTTTATGCATGTTAGCTGGCCTAACTCTGAGGCAAAAACCAATATTTAGCTATGGCCTAACAAGCATAAGTTTTATTTCACTACCTGCACTTGACTACAGATAAGAGCTTACTTGGTTTGCATTTCTTGTCTCTTGTAAAACATTCTTTGAGTGACAGCTGCCTTGATATAGACATACAGCATGCGTTATATTATATAGAATTGTGCTGTTGTGATGTACATTATATGGAAATTTAGCTTAAAATTAATTTTTAGAATCTGTGAACTACTGAAAAACCCCTAGAACCGCCCCTGCATGAAACTCCTTAAGAAAAAGGACATATGTATGTACGTAGTATTCTACAAAATGACATAGGGATAGCCATGTAGAAATTGACTGTTGTGATAACTGTAACTGAGTGTGCTTGTTCTTTTCATTTGGCACCGGCAAACAATTGATGTTGCTTTGAGTCAGCCATGTAGTGCATTCCATCATTGCTGTGGTTGGCTGGACAACGTAATATCAAGTGGCTTGTCATGAGTGCACATTAAGACTTATTTAACACCTAGCTATAAACAAAAGCTATAGGACTGTAGCTACAGGCTCATTCATCAATATTATACCGAATGAAAATCGATATCCTCCTAACCTACATACGTATCATAAGCTCATGATCTAATATAACTATGTATGTGCATGTACATAGCTAGTATATATACGTAGTTAATATGTTCCTATTACCTATATCAGGTAGCTATGGATAATTTTACATAATTGTCTACAGAAAACTGAAGAAAGATACACTAAACGAGGAATGGAACAAGAAACAGTTTCTTTTATACGTATCTTTAATTGGAAAAAAGATAAAATTTGTTTATCATATGAAGACAACTTTGAAAGTTGGGAAATATGCCATGAGGGTAATAATGAGGTAATTAAAAGCTCCATATTTACTACATGTGTAGCTGTGTAGCTAGATACATGTGTAGATATGTATTAATGTTGTTATAGTCATGCAACAGTGATTAGTCTAGTATACTAACACATTAATAATTTTAGATAAGTATTACGTACGTACATATAGTTATATATAGTTGTTGGACTAAAACTACAAAAATATTTAGCTAATAGCTACATAGGTAGTTGTAACACAAGCACAATTGATTTGCCTGATATGTACAGTGTTGTACACTTAACACCCGAGGGCATGCAGCACCCGAAGACAAAGGTGTAGTGCCATATCAGGCAAATCCTAAGTGTTTGCATTACAATTGTTATGTGACACTTTCATAGCCTCACAGTATTTATATAAAGACTTGTTAGGTTTGATTATGGTTTTCAATAAAGTTACTTAAAGGGTGTATTTCTTTTATACAGAAACTTGTAGGATTGTATTGTGGGTTTGAATATGATCAATGATGTACCGTATACGCAGTAATTTTCGAGGGTCTTATATTTCGCAGAAGGCAAGTCTAAAGGATTTTCGCGGTATATTTTTTGCTGATCATCAAATTGAAACATTGTTTCCTTTTTAAAGGCAATGCTGTTTTCGAGGATTAAAATTTCACTCTCAACAAACAGCAAAATCTGCGAAATTTACGTTCCCCAAAAATTACCGCATATACGGTAATAAATACAGAAAACTATGCCACAATTAAAAACTTTAGAAAATAGCAGATGAATTATTGCAACCCACAATTAAATCTTAATAGTTTACTAGTCATTAGACTGGTTGTTGAAATTGAGCTTGTACATACATATGTACTTTGTGTATTACAAAGTTATGTACATAGTAATTCAAAACACTACATGATCAATGCAACCAATTATCAGTAATTTTTAAACTCACTGTACTAAATAATGTAATTTAGTTTACTGGCAGCTAAGTAAACAATTAGCTAGTTTAGTTTTTGGTTGACTAACTAAAATAGAAATAGTATGCTTTTAGTTTTAGTATTAGTCCAACTAGAACAATACTAATACGTATGTATTTTTCCGTTTAGCTAGATATGGTTAGCTATGTACATACCATAGTCTGGAAAATTTTCATTTGAGTATATTTCGTTGCAAAAAATTCGAGAACAAAATTTTCGTGGTTTGTTCATACATACAAAAATATTTTAATGACGAAAATTATAAATAGCATTTACAATTTCGCTTTAACTTACCAAAATCTTCTTTCCTTGAAGAATCGACAGCCAAATGGAAGGTGGTGAAGCAAGTACCGGTAAACCGAGTATATTATGTCACAGATCCTTATGGTTTTAAGGATCTTTGATTATGTCGCATGCGGTCAAGCGCAGGCGCTTGTATTAGGACGCCTTGTATGATCAATGGAGGAGTTCGAGAGAAGTTCTTGCGTGTGAGGCTACCATGTGTATGGCAATTCATTCTTCCTTTAAAATACTTCAATATAGACATTAGCTGATTAGCATGTGTTGCCTCATTGGATTGTCGTAGCTACGTAAGTAATTTTTGTTGATTTAATTATCCGTGTAAAAATTATTTCGTGTACTACATATATCCAGTTAACTATGCTGTTAGTATACAGCTAACTTCTAAGTACAAAAACGGATTACTGTACATATCTGTAGTACTTTGATGGTATACTACTACTAGTACTTAATGCAATAGATGCATTTATATACATTACACATGTATAATTATGTATAAAGTATTTTGCATGGGCAAACCAAAGGGCAATTTATATTCCATAAAGTAGCAAGTGTGCTATATAGAAAATACAGTACAGTTATGCAAATAATTGTTGTTGTTATACGTAGGTGTGAAATTCCAGATGTTGATAGCAGTAACCAACTGGTTTCAAATAAAATCCATTGCTTATCTGTAAAACACGTAAAATCAAGTTCTTTTTGTTATCTACCACCTTATTCTTACATGTCGAAATCACTAATCGCTGGAACCAATTCATTCGAGTTAATGGTGTTGTTGATTTGCTTGTCAACACTATGCCACGCCGCCTCTACAGCTAGCTACGTAAGCTACATCGATAATTCATGCCTGGTTCAGTTGGTTGGTAGTGTAAACAGAGGCTCAATCTACCAAGAACTTGAACCATTGCGTTCCACAATCTGCTGCCGGCCGTCTGCGCCTTATAGACGACTGAATCCGGCAAGAAATACTATATAACAGTTAAAGCACTGCCTTGGCTCGTCATGTACGAAAAATTCAGCACTCGGGGGGTGTCTCGAGGTAAATACAGTACTCGGCTACGCCTCGTGCTGTATTTACCTCTCAACACACCTCCTCATGCTGTATTTCCCATACATACTCGTGGCAATGCTTTGACTATACAAAAGAATACTAAATGTTGAACAAAACTTTTTGGTTTTAAAACTATATACGCTAACAACTAGCTACCTGTTAAGAACAAAAAGAATATTTGTCCTTAAATTTATCAAATGCATTGTCTGTAGATTATTTCAGAAGATTTGGACTTTCGAGTTTGGTATGATGATGTCACTGAACTACTGAGCGATGAAAATAAGAACCTATTCCCACCACGCTTTTTGCTCAAAGTGATCAATAAAGATCCATCAAGAAGGAATTTTGTATATAAATATAACATATGTATTCGGAGTAAATGGAGAAAAAATAAACTCTTGACACTTAATATATCTGCTTTTGGTCATTCATGTCTTAACAAAGGTTTGTAGTTGTTGCATTGCAAAATTTATTGAGTCTTGTAAAGCTACAGCTAGTAACTAATAAATTATCACTATCTATATTTGTATGTATATACATACGTACGTACATGAACATGGTACAGCCATATATAGCTATGTACATAAATATACCAAATGAGTAATTTTGTAATGGACAAATTCATACCCATGAATAACTTATTAAAATGCCAAACTACATGGCATGCCAAGCTTTAACGTTTATGTGAATAGTTATTTAGGCTTCTGGGGGTGACACACACACACACACACGCATGCACGCACGCACGCACGCACGCACGCACGCACGCACACACACACACACACACACACTTTTAAATTGTAGATAGCAATTTCAAGAAACCATGCAGGTGCTAGTTGGAGATGGGGCGATACAGGGTACGAGATTACATATGCATCGTGCAAAAATATCACGATACCACAATGCTTCGCTGCTTTCTAAAGCACTTTATGGTAATACCTGAAAGCAATGAGATAAATCCAAATTCTTTTGTACTTTTATACGTATACAAGGATTTTTTCTCATATCATAAGATGTCATTTTAAAATCTTTAATGCATTACACACAGCATTTATTGATCGATATCATTATTCAATTTGCAGTATTGATATGCAATTATGTATGTATATTGAACCAATCCATTTACATTGATGCATCACAGTATTGTCTCATCTCTAGTGCCAGCATGCCTAATTTAAAAACAATGTTGAAGCTAGCTATGATGATATACTAACCATACATATGTAACCATGTCTGTACGTGCGTATAACTACGTATGTAGCTACGTATATAATTATTGACTTACGTAGTAGAAAGTTTTAAGAGTTCTTGACTGTACAGGTAATAGATTTTTGAAGTTACATGTGTAGCTATCTAGCTACTGTAATGATTATAGCTCCTATCAGCCAACAGCAGCCACTAGAAGTAGACCTAGCATCTGCTAGCAGTCAACAACAATCTCTTGCAACTGGACAATCTAATACAACTACTACTCCTAATAACCAGCAGGGAGCACAGGCACTAGCACTAGAACAACCACTAACTTCTCCTGTCAGCCAACAGCAACTACAGCCGGGTAATAATATTAATCTAATGCACTATTCCTTATAGAGTAGCTAGCTATGTGTTGCTATAACATGTATCCATATGTGCCTACTGTATGTATTTATGATGTAAAACTTTTACAAACTCTAATTTTGCTACATAAACAATCTACAGATAGTGTAGGAATTTTGGTGGTCCATAATGGAAATCGAAGAAAAAATTGTGAAAACAACCTAATAGAACACGTGCCAAAAAATCTTTTTGATTTGAAAAACTCGCTCAGATCTTCATTTAATGCTCCTATGAGTATTGTGTCAAGTATAAAAAGCCTAAGCATAGGGTATCCATATTTTTATGCTGCTGAAGATACCCCGACTTCTTGTTCTGTGTGTCTACAGCCTAGCTATGTGAAGTAGAAACTAAAATGAAAACTACTGGTGTATCTTAAAACATCTCTACCTGGGTCTGTGTTTAAAAGTTCATTTTCTAAAGCGTGACACACAAAACACTCCACTAAAGACCAAGTACCAAAAATCGCTTGAACAAATCTTAGTCACATCATACACTACATCTTTATTATAACTGTTTGTGCAACTTTGTGTTTTCATCACTATATCCGTGTCATCCCTAAAATGAAGTTTAGCTAAAAATCAGTAATCTTTTTGACACAATGATTTAGATAGATCTAACATATATATTAGCTTATGTACACTTCACACTCAATATATCTGGTTTTGGTCATTCATGTCTTAACAAAGGTTTGTAGATGTTGCATTGCAAAATTTATTGAGTCTTGCAAAGCTACAGCTAGTAACTAATAAAATTATCACTGTCTATATTTGTATGTATATACATACGTACGTACATGAACATGGTACAGCCATATATAGCTATGTACATAAATATACCAAATGAGTAATTTTGTAATGGACAAATTCATACCCATGAATAACTTATTAAAATGCCAAACTACATGGCATGCCAAGCTTTATCTTTTATGTGAATAGTTATTTAGGCTCCTGGGGGTGACACACACACATGTACAAGCACACGCACGCACACGCACACACACACACACACACACACATTCACACTTTTAAATTGTGGATAGCAATTTCAAGAAACCATGCAGGTGCTAGCTGGAGATGGGGCGATACAGGGTACGAGATTACATATGCATCATGCAAAAATATCACGATACCACAATGCCTCACTGCTTTCTCTTTAAAGCACTTTATGGTAATACCTGGAAGCAATGAGATAAATCCAAAATATCACTATTTTGCTTTTTTTCTCACATCATATTCCACATGATATGTCATTTTAAATCTTTTATGTATTACACACAGCATTTATTGATTAATGCATCGTTATGCAATTGTGCATATTGTATTGCAATACATCAATGCATCACAGTATTGTCTCATCTCTAGTGCCAGCATGCCTAGTTTAAAAACAATGTTGAAGCTATGATGATATACTAGCTATTATATGTAACCATGTACGTACGTGTGTAAAACTACGTGGCTATATATTTATTGACTTAGTAGAAAGTTTTAAGATTTCTCAACTGTACAGGTAATAGATTTTTGAAGTTACATGTGTAGTGTAATGGTTTACTATCAAACTTGTAGCTTCTATCAGCCAACAGCAGCTACTAGAAGTAGACCTAACATCTGCTAGCGGTCAACAACAATCACTTGCAACTGGACAATCTAATACAACTACCACTCCTAATAACCAGCAGGAATCACAGGCACTAACACTAGAACAACCACTAACTTCTCCTGTCAGCCAACAGCAACTACAGCCGGGTAATAATTTTAATCTAATGCACTATTCCTTATAGAGTAGCTAGCTATGTGTTGCTATAACATGTATCCATATGTGCCTACTGTAGTATTTATGATGTAAAACTTTTACAAAACTCTAATTTTGCTACATAAACAATCTACAGATAGTGTAGGAATCTTGGTGGTCCATAATGGAAAGTGAAGAAAAAAATTGTGAAAACAACCTAATAGAACACATGCCAAAAAATCTTGTTGATTTGAAAAACTCGCTCAGATCTTCATTTAATGCTCCTATGACTATTGTGTCAAGTATAAAAAGCCTAAGCATAGGGTATCCATATTTTATGCTGCTGAAAATACCCCGACTTCTTCTTGTTCTGCGTGTCTACAGCCTAGCTATGTGAAGTAGAAACTAAAATGAAAACCACTGGTGTATCTTAAAACATCTCTACCTGGGTCTGTGTTTAAAAGTTCATTTTCTTAAAGCGTGACACACAAAACACTCCACTAAAGATCAAGTAGTACGAAAAACCGCTTTAATATTATTGCAATCTGACACTTTCACATTTTGTATGCTCTATTAGAGTATTTTATGAATAGCTTGTATGTAGCTATCAAGAGTAATATCATAAGACAGTCGGAGGCTGTAAAATGTACAGAAACCTATGGGACCCCGAACTTTGCGCGTCTTGGGTGCCTAAACCATACTGAATTTCTTAATTGTAAGAACGAATTCGTGAAGTACAAGTTGTGCTCGAGCTGATGATGTGCAAAAGGCAAGGCAAAAGGTGACGCTGTGTTGTAGTATCAGCGGGAACCAGGCAACATTCTGTGGACATGCAAATCATAAACGATATTTCGAGACAAAAACAAGTTCAATATTTCATTTGTTAACGTTAAAACGAGTCTATGGCAACATCATTGGTGGTAGAGGACCCCAGTATCTCGAAGATTAGTGCAAGGCTTATGGGACAAATCAAGCTGCAAGGGCCATGGAAGTCACGCAATTTCAGGCCTATACTACGTCATGGTGGCTTCTACCAGCCTGTTTACTACCATTACAATTATACTATGGCAATAAAAGGGTAAGAGAGAAACTATATAGTTAGTTTTTGCTATTTAGTGCACAGAGTATCGCCTGATACTACAATGCAGCGTCACCTTTCGCACATCATCAGCTCGAGCACGACTTGTACTATACGAATTCGTTCTTACAATTAAGAAATTCGGTATGGTTTAGGCACCCGAGACGCCCAAAGCTCGGGGTCCCATAGGTTTCAGTACATTTTACGGCCTCCAAGTGGCAACCGGATGTTGTGCAACCTCAATTAGCAACCACTTTACAACCGCAACATACCTTGGCTCTTGCGTGACTATTGCAAATAAGTCGTCAAACGCCTTTCAAAGAAATTGCAACTTGAACATGTGCATTCTAATTAAAGTGAGTAACATGGACATGAAAAAATGAAAGAAACTAAAAAGTTGTTAATTGAATAGGGATTGTGAAAACGGTACTTAAACTAGATGCAAATGGATTGTGAAAGTACCTAAACAAGATGAGAGCTTGAGATTCTAGATCCCTATTTTGACTATATGATTTGCAACAGGTAAAATAGGGATCTTAGAATCACAAGCTCTCATCTTGTTTAAGTACCATTTATACTTCTAGTTTAAGTACTTTTTCATGACCCCTATTCACTTTTTTGAAATTAACAACTGTCAGTAAGGCCAGGGGTGGAGGAAGCTTGTGTAACTTTTGAGTAGTCGAGGTTGTTAGCTAATCCATGAAAACAGTGTAATTTTTTACCTCAAAATATCCCAATATAGCTAGCTATGGCTGCAGTCTATGCCATGTCGGGCAGGCTATAGCTGGTCTCCGACACACGCATGTCTCTCTAGTCTCAGTTCTCTACCTAGTCTCCTCAGCCTTGCTGCCTATAGTTTCTCTAGTCTATAGTTATATAGTCATGTCTCACCTTACAGTAGGCTATATGATGCCTATATCAGCTTGTAACAGCTTAGTCTATTGATTAGCAGATTGAGTAAATAATTAAGTAACTTTCTGGCTATTTCCTGCAGCAGCAATATGCTGGCACTGGGTAATTGCACTTTGTCAGCAGTTGAAATGTGAGTCCAATTAGTCATTGTGCATGCCTGTCAAAAGCAACCATAACTTGGAGACTACATTGTCCACTGGCTTCCATTTTAGATTATTTTATTGTTCATGAGATGCTATACATAGTTTTGTTTGAGCTATGGCCTGTTACCGTAGATAATACTTAACAAATCTACACTGACTATATATACAGCTCTTCATATATACACTATCCCACTAGGGACCTGTAAGAAGGCTATAAGCTTGTGGACAGGGAAGTCAGAGCTATTAACTTAACCCAAACTTTAACGATTGAATGAAGAAAAAATCCCAGACCAGTGGCCAGGCATCATACAATCTAGGCGAGAGCCAAAGGAACCACACAGCTGGGATCCGGAATGTTTTCTGCATTCAATGCACAGGGTGTATATACTTAACAGCACTAATTTCTTGCAGATAAGGGGGTTTATCATATATACTATCCCACTAGGGACCTCTTAGAAATCTATAAACACAAACTCCATGAAGCTTAATACCAAAACTAACCATAAACCAAGTTCGGAATCAATGCATGCAGATATGACAGAATTACCAACTTAACGTGAAAAATGCAGATGTACAAACAACTTTTGGTAGAAGGTTTTACTGGAAGTTTCCTATTTCATAGCTATATATGTAACTAGATTTGATACCGTTTTATATGATCAATCATGTAGCTACCTGTTTATATTATGTGTTAACAGCTGCATCAAAGACCACTCCATTAATAACCACTGAAACGTGTGATGTGTATAATAATCAAAGTAAGGTGATCACCTAAATATTTACATAATGAGATAATACATCTTTCAGAGCCTAAAATGTGGGATTTGATCAAGATTGTGATTCCAAAGATCAAAGCTGATTGGAACCGCTTAGCTTATTCACTAGGATATGATATCGCTGCTGTTAAAGCAATTGAGAGGGACTGTACTGATTCTGAGCAATGCTGTGAAAAACTTTTTGAAGACTGGCTGACTACAGAGCATGGTGTAGCTCCTAAAACATGGCGCACTTTGCTACAGCATATCAAAGAAGTTGCAAGCTTATTTGCTGCAGCAGATGATATAAAAAAGCAACTGGATAAGAATTACTTGACGTAGTAGCTCGCATTTAATTAAGTATATTATCTGTATTCTTGTACTTTTATTATTAGAACTTAAACTATAAAGCATTCTTTAGTTGACTATCAACAAACTATAGCTATATGACATCTCCCATATCCTCACTGTGTCATGTAGCTGGCTAGCCAGATTATAGTTATTACAACTATGTATGACAGCATATTTATGCACAATATTGTGTGTTTAATTCTATACAGTAGAATTTTGAGAATTGTAAAATTAATCAGTTTTTGGATTGCAGAAGTATATACATATGCATAATTTATATACAGGACAAAATGACAAATTATTCAAAAATCCACAAAGGCTATACAATATCCAACCATGGAATACTGCTTGATTCTGGAACCTGTCGAATACTTATTTTAAATGGTTGTGGCTGGTTGGTCTTGATTATTATTATTAAGCAGTGACCCAAATAATCAACTGCAAATGGAGATCACATGCACCACACAAGTCATTGGCCAGGCTAAGCCATCAAGTACATTTTATGGGTCAATCAGTTGAGACTATATATGTGTATATATTTGGCTGTTTTCAGTTTTTCAGGTAGAGACATTAAACCCAGATCAGTGGATACTATATAGGTCCATGTGTTCTTGAAATTTATTACATCATTGCTCAGTCATGATCATTTATTCAAAGGATAAACAATATTACACAATATCATTGACTCCTCATTGGAAATGCACAGTGTCATATACTGAAGTACCCAGACAGAAATGGGTCAGGGAAAATGACCTGTGACAGACCATTATTTTGAGCCCTGTTACATGAATGGTTTAGAATCATCATCCCTACATAGCTAAAAATGTGCAAACTAGACACATTTTGCATACTTATCCAATTGCACTAATTTTATTAGCTATGTCATAATATTATAATTACATTAAAAGTCAGTTGTATTGAATTGTTACTGCGTTGATTTTGCTCTATCTATCCATTCATTAATGGTGTCCACCCATTCATGAGAGTTGCCTGTTGGGTCGTCAAGGTAGTAGGTACGATCAGGCTGTCAAAATTGTGATGATAAAGAAAAACACAAACTATATCAACATGTCGCTAAAGAATGTATTTACTTACTGTGTGAATAAAAAATATACGCCAATTTTTCAATTCTACATGCATTCTGCTGCTCCTGAATATATAAGAATTTATACCAATTAATGCCCAGCTACATAAATAATGCACACCACTCACCAGGGAATTTCACCCTTCAGTTCCATTGCCACTGGATCAACATAGTACAAACGAGGAGCATCAGTTAGAATTAATTGTCTTCTTTTAGAAAATAGACCCTAAAATATAACATGTGACAATCAGTGGCATGGAAGGATCAAAATACTAATGATTTTACTTTATTATTACAAGTGAGCTTGTATGTAGAATACTGTATTACTAGAAATTTTTTGGTAATTTGATATCAGGTATGTCAGAAATGAAATTTGGGAAACCCTAAGAAATGCATTGAAGGAGAGTCTGAACACAAGAATATTGCAAAAATACATTATTTTTGGAGGTCATCACCTTTTCCGAAAAATTCCCACTGTGTGACTAACCTAGAAGCTATTAAGAGCTTAGCTAGCCTCCTTGGCAACACAATCCTGTGATGTTGTGGGTTTACATGTGGTAGGAGCTAATTTAAGCAGTGGGAACTATAGATAATTTTTCTGACAGCCTTTGCTAGTTAGTGTGTGCATTGCCTGAGGTTATCACCTTCCTCTTATCAACTAGTCCAATTTTGACAATTAGTTCATTGTTAACAAATTGATGCCTACAAAACAAGTGACTTCACTGTACACATTGTTATCATCACTTTCACTGACCATGGTGACTCCTTGGATTGTTTTTCCAACTTGCTCTCGCGGTTGTTAATAATGCTTGCACTGCTACTGGACTTTAGAGGATTGTCTGGATCACCGAGACCATATGCACTGAGAAATCGTTCATCAAAGTCATCAGATAATGGTCTGTCATTCATAATCTAGTGTTTAGAAAAACAGTGCAGTAGTAGACTTTAGTTGAAACCGTTGTTGCAGTAGATGGTAGCTTTTTCACAAAAATGTAACGGGTTAAAAAGCAAATTTGAGGAGGTATATAATATATAAGCAAAGTAGCTTCAATTCCCCAAATTCAGAAAAAAATAATACCACAATCTACTGTACACTAAACTGTTTAATATCATGCATATTACTGTTACATTACATTATAATCACTGGTAAGAGCTTGATCATCTTTGGACTTGGCAGGGAGGTATGGTAAAATCTGAGGAGGCTCAGTTTCAGGAAGTTTATCCCAATCAACACCTATGTAGATATGTATGTATACCATATATGTACACAAACTCACACATATATTGTTTACATGTTAACTCGTGTACTTAATATTTGCACAGCACAAAAATTTTACATCCAGTTTTTTATTTTATGGTTCTATGGTTAGTGCCAGAACTACGTATATTAGTATAGCGCAAAATTTTGGTAGGGTTAATTTTTGACAGATCGTTCCTAGTCACGTGTTTGGTGGGGAAAATTTTGGCGGATCCTGCATAACCGGTTTTTCACCACGGCACTTCCCATAAGTATAAAAATTTGGTGGAAAAATTTTTGGTGGATTAAAGTAAATCCGCCAAAACTTTCCACCACCAAAATTACGGTATATTAGATAGTGGCAGACTAAAAGTTTGAACAAGGCCAATGGAGGTCAAGTGGAACTATAAATACCACAAAACGTTGCTACATAAATCAATGGCCAACACCATTGGTGAATGGTGCGGTGATTTCCAGCTGGTTGACTGGCTGTCCAGGTCTATTGGAGCCAATCGCCTGTTGTGATCACTTGTGGACATCCAACAGGTCCCAGAAATAAGCCACAGGAAAAGCAAACTGAAGAACTTTTAGCACTAACACATTCATGAGCTGTTGATTTATTGGCATGGCTATTGAGTAGTGATGACGACTGTGTGGCCATTGTTAGTGTCCAAGCTAACTTCGTCAAATCAAGTCACAAATTATTTTCCTACGTAGCTTTACTCTATTGTAACAGCTATACTATATAAACTGACCTGTATAAAAGTCATGTGATTTCAGTAGCTTATATCCTCCCATTTGATCACAGCCAATTCTCTTATCTGGCTCCAGTACCTAAAGATACAATTACCATACAAAGATGCATCCTAAGATGTCTTGAAATATATCTACGTACCATAAGGCTACTCATTTTAATGAGTAGTTTAGCAAATTTTTGCAGGTTTTTAAAATACGTAAAATACCCGCAAAATTTGAAAAAATTATGTTTGTGTATTTTTATTTACAGTTTGCATGAAAATTACAACAAATGCTAAACTTGCTAACTTTAATATTAGTACTCACCATATACTACAATATTATAAACTGTGAGGTATATGGTAGTAAATACTAGACATGGACTAGTGTATATGAGAAAGTTAAACCTGCCATATGTTTGTGACTGCTCTATTAGGGCATTTATGTGTATGTGTGTGCTTAATTAGAGTGGTTGCTGCATCACCTACGCATGCACACATGTACTCACCAATATTTGGCTCACAAGATTTTTGGCATTATCTGGGAAACCATCGGGGAACATGTAGTCCAGTTTAGTGATCTTCTGAAAGCACAGGTACTCATTGCTATACAACAACAGCTGTTAGAGACCACACACAGTGACATATTACTCTTACGGTGCATGGAATGGTGGCCTCCCTGATAGTAGTTGATACAGGATACAACCCAATGCCCAAATGTCTGAACTGTAGAAACATAATACAACATGCACGTGTGTCATGTGTAAAACATATACATACAGTACAAGTGAATACACTTGTTTAGTATGTCTACCATAGCAGGATACCACACACAGAATACCAATATGCTTCCCATACTCCTACAATTCTTTGAGGGATTTATATCTCATGAACAGGATGGCTTCAAGGATTTTCACAGTTCTATTTACAAAAGGCTTATAACCATTTTATTTAAGTACAAAAGTGATGAATTTCAGGATTAAATATTCACCGAGCACATTTATTCGTAAAGTTTAAGTCCTTTGAAAATTTGTACAAGTATGGTATCTGTTCTATAATGAAGGTATCTTTTATTTGGACTTTTGGAGTGTTTATTAACATGTTCCATTGTGTATGCAAATTGTATACACTGTGTAGCACATAAAAGAGGAAATTGTTTACAGTAAAACTGAAGTAATACGTGGTTACAATAATGCATGTGTATACACATGTGTTACGTAGACCACGTACAAACAAGTTGACACATCCATACCTTTTGTATGCTACTTTGCTTTGTAATAGTTCGGGTGAGACATACTCGGCTGTTCCAACAAAAGAGTTTGCCTTTTCTATTACATATTAGTTACATGATGAATCGATAGAGTACTCAGTGTGTGTTTGGGCTAGCTAACCTTCACCATCTTCTAGAATCTTAGCAGTTCCAAAATCAGTGATTTGAATATGCATCTCCTTATTAAGTAGGATATTTTCTGGCTTCAAATCTCTATAAAAACAATGAATTCCACTCTCAATGTAAATTTCAAAATATTGCATTGGCCACAATCAGTCTACGTATGTGTGTACATAGCTTAACTGTATTATGATCTTATACATATTTCATGGATAGCACGTCTGAAAGGAATTTGTAAGATTTCATGGTTTATTCATCTACATAGTTGAATATAATATTTCCTTGAGCCACTGCTTTTCTCAAAGAGTAAACTTTCATTTCCTGCAAGCTTACAGCAAAATTCACGAAAATTTTACATCCCTCAAATATACCATGTACATATGTACGTATATGGTAGCCAACACACGCAAATATTTTGTCATGGTCACTTTGAAGAAAAAGTACTGCATATGTGGAAATTTCAAGGGATGTAAAATTCGCAGATTCCACTGTATATTTGCTGAATACAACCAAAAAGAAGTAGTGGATTAAAGGACCAATGTGATGATCAGCGAAATATAAACAATGAAAATTCTTGCCTTCCACAAACAATATAAGTCCCTTGAAAACTTCTGCATATACGGTACATACGTATGGTAGTGTACAGATGATAACAAGTGAAACAGTGCAGATACTCATTGTGGAAAAAAGAAAATTGTCAGAGATGGGATTCGAACCCACGCCTACTAGAGTAGACTGCAACCTGAATGCAGCGCCTTAGACCACTCGGCCACTCTGACAGATAACAATTCATGCTAAAAAACTTCGTATAATTACTACAATTATAGTTACATATGTACTACCACTTTTACGTACCAAAATTTCACAGATACACATAATATCTACACAAAACAACATTTTTTCTACTGATCTGTAGCACATAATAAAACCATACGTAGCTTTAATTGTTCACACATTAAACAGTTTAAGGCATATCCACAACAATGAGTAGCAGCACATAACTACAAATGTGACCCGCCATGAGAAAACTGGACTTACGGGTGGAAAATACACCTGTTCAATTGTATTCACCTCTCTGTCAGATTGCCAACTCCACTACACAAGCAGTAATTTGAAGTTTTCTGAAATGTAGGGAGGGATATCTTGTAAGCACTAATCCTATATAATCTTTTAGATATAGAATTTCAATTTTGTATCTCAACACCTAGGGGGGGGGGGGGGGGGGGGGGGCAAGAATTAAGTTAGGAGAGGAAAATGCCCCCCTGAAATGCATCCCTGCTATGGGATGTACGTAGCTAGCACAAGAATTGCCTAGAAAATTTATATCATACGTACCTCAGCGTTATACTGCCTGGGGTTAGCTACAACACTGATTTAGAGAAGTTAGCCCAACACTTCCCTGGTTCTTTCATGTAGATACATTACTGTAAAGCACATAGCAGTGGTAGGGAAATATCATGCATTTGGAAGAGTGAATTTAGCAATTATATTTCAGTATATTACTGATCTTTTAACGGGGCAAATTCACTAACTGCCTTACCATCCACTATTATGCATAATACAGTAAGTATGTATATGTCAACTGTACATATAACGCAAGTGCATGCCAACCTGTGGATGACTCCTATGCTGTGTAAATGCTCTAGAGCGACTATAATCTCTGCCGAGTAAAATTGTGAGCCCTTCTCATCAAAGCTGCCCACCTATGTACATAGAGTACACTTCATATAACACTACATGCCTATACCACCATCAGCACCATCATATGTACAGGTAAGTGTACACGTATGTACATACGTAACAACAAGGTTAATAAAGTTTGTTTAATGCAACACTGGAGATGATTCTTTGAACACATGTTTGTACCATACTTGGTCAAAGCATTCATAGGTAGCAGACTGAGGGGTCAGAGAGGTCATGGCTACTCCGTAAGAAGTTTTGCAATAGAAAATCACTTCAGTTAAGCTAAGGAAACTTTGATGAGAATTCCACTCAAATCACCAAACTACATAAGCTGTTTCTAGCACCTCTCACCACATTAATAGTAAATGACCTGCAGGGTAGATGCTTTACAATCTTGGGTAATTCATCAAAATTTATTTAAAGTTTAATGCCATCAAAGTTTCCCATTTTATGGCAAGTTCACCGCCCCCAACTCTCAGCAGCTCTTTCCTCCATCCCTCAAAATTAATAAATTTGTTACCCTATTGAAAATTTGCTGACACTTACATAATGTACAATGACAAAGGGAGGGAAATTTTAGCAAATTAGAGTGAATTCGCCAAACTTTAACCAATCAATATATCCCAAATAAATGCCATTATAATGTCAAGCAAGAGAGGGATGTCAAGCAATTCGTCAAAGTTTATTTCATCAAAGCTGTTGAAGTGAGGATCTGTCAAAGTTTCCCGTTGTACAGCATTTGAAAAACCAACATCTTTCACTTGGAAAACAAATAAGTATGCCACAACAATCAAAGTTTATGCATGAATTTTGTGCATAAACTACATACGTACAACCCTAACATCCACTAGTGTGTACATAATATAATCACATGTAATATACGTACACACTGGTCAATGACAGAGCTGTAGTCTTATCATAACCATTGTATGTAGTTTCCCATGTCTAACTACAAATAATAGACTACACCCATACAGGATCAATAGCAACCACAGATACATGCCTTGTGAGATCTAGAATTATCACTATGTAATAGTTGTAACATGGGCGTGAGGGATTTGCCTAATATGTATACCCAAACCCTGAGGGCCGAAGGCTGAGGGCATACATATCAGGTAAATCACGAATGCACATGTTACAAGTAATATGTAACACTTCTAAAAATTTGCCCAAACTTGATGTCGATATTTCAGCCTCTTTATATAGTAACGGGTACTCGTTGTGATTGTGGGGCTCTATTTCATCATTGTCATGATGTTCTTACATGGTAGTGGGGGGTTTACCACAACTTTTTAATAAAAGCTGCAATGTTAAAATTATTCCCTATAACAGCCAGCATTTATTATATAGACTGTATGCTAAACAGATTAACTGAAAGGATGCTGTCACAATACAGCTATACATCATAACATACACAATAGCTATACATCCTATATATTTCTTACTCTTCTTATATAATCCAGTAATTCTCCCTTTTCAGCCAAGCTTAGTCCATAATCTTGTTCTCATGGTCAAGAAAAAATATTGTCAACTTACATACAAACACTCACACATCCAGACTCATGAACTGCTACGTAGGTGTATTCATGATATAAGATCATTGTACATAATACTGTATAGTGGCTTAGCAGGAATCTATTATCACAAGTGTTATCCCAGTAGGGACCTGTAAGCTAGAACCCTTCCTTTATGCTTGTCCAGAAATATCCCAAGTCATTGCCTAAACTATTTCGAGAAAAAATTATGAATCAAATGATTTTCTCTCAGCAGAAATATTTGCAATTTTTGAATACTATATCCACAACAAGATACATAGAAGATATGGATTCAAAAATGCGTACTAGTTTTAATTTTTGCTAGTGCATCCCAGATGACCAAAGTTCTCAAAATTAAGACTCGCAATAAATTCCCGCTGTACAGTAGCAGTATATAACTTGTACATATATATTATGTACATGTAATAGGGCACAAACAAATATTGTAACATTTGAATGCTCATTCGCTTTAGTAACATTCGATCGTCAGTAGATTTTTTACTATCAAACATTAATTATGCCTAATTTATGCTCAACTTTTATGTAAAATATGCACAAACAGTTGAGAAACACATAGTTGTAACTACTTTATTGTCACTTATCTGGTGTTTAACAGTAAAACTGTTACCATATGATGGATGAATAGTGAGAAAATATTATCTATCCTATTACTGTGTGGGTGTTAATCATTAGAACAGAATGTTCAAATGTTAACAAGTCACATTCATTCATGCCCTAACATGTAAAGTACAGAATAACTTTGTGTCATAGTAGTTCACTAGTCCCTTCCATTACACACATGTATACAATGCTGGTTGTTAAGGATACAGAGGTTTTCTTTGTCTTGGAAAGTGAAATACAATTTGACAAAGAACGGATGATCAATCTTCAACAGTACTTCTCTTTCTCGTTTCACATAAGGTACTTTCTTCTCCTTCACGATATGATGTTTACTAAGTATCTTCACTACAGAAGCAAACAGCAAATAAAACATGTCATAATCAATGTTGTTGTAGTCATGAAATATATATACTAGGGACACTACACCTACACAAGTGTTTAAACATGCAAATAGAAACAAACAAGTAAACAAACAAACAAACAAACAAACAAACAAGTGGATGTAAGGTGGTGATGTCCCTTGAAGTTGTAAAGCACAAGGCAAATGAATGATGACCCCCAGTACAGGTAAGCATATCGTACACAGGGACACTAGTACTGTATGGTTGTGCTTACAATTGACAATACCGCACAGTAGCGCACACACTCATGGGTACACATACACACTTGCAAAAACCCTTTTTGAAGCTCTGTCAGTAGCCAACAGCACCTACATACACCATGAATACCAATGATAATACAATTGCACATATACATAAGCATTAGCTTTCTCACAGTGGAGTAAGACCCTTCTCCCAGGATCTTCCCAAAATCAAAGTCTTCTCTCTTCTTACGTATTTCACTGGCATCCTACATCAAGAGACAACATTGTAACAACATCTGTAACATTTGTACAAAAAATAAAAGTTGTGTTAGCAAATATTTAATGTACAACTGTGTATACTTATAATGATAGCTGCTGTTCTGTTCTAGAAAATGTTTAAAAAATTGTTCTATCTTAGAACATCCTGTAGAACTCCTGCTGTTGGTTACAAGGGGGGGAAATAAACATAATGTGAAACAGGACAAATTCAGATAGTTTTCCTGTTACTGGAATCATTGCAAGTTCTGATAAACCAGTCTGCTGTCCATTAAATAATTATGCTTTTTGGAGACTGATATCTGGATTGTTGTCATGCTTGACAATCAGGGTCATACCTCAACAGTACACATTGGTCACTCAAGAAATTATGCAGACTGGCTGGGTACCAGGTTATGCTCATAGAAAATAAACACTCAAAGTGCAAAATTATAGTGTGAAAGGCACACAACACGTGTTTATGCAGCACAGTGCAACTATATACAGTAAAATATCTTTACTTCAGCTTTGTTGCAAGAAATAATTATACTCTGTTGCAAAACTGACACTCTTGTAGTCGACTTAACAAAACAATTGTTGATGTTGCATACGTGCCTTCAAAAATTTCCCTTTCGATCTTAAATTTAATATCTTGTAAATAAAATAAATGTACTAGTCGCAGTAGTGTATTCACCTTTTTATCATTATCATCTTGAGACGAAGACGCCATAGCAACTTGTAGTACACTTTTCTGCTTCTAGTTTTCTGCTCTTTCCCGTTTGTCGTTCTAAATAAATACCACCTTACAAGTTTTTGAAAATATCCGTAGGTATACGGAAGATAAAATGGCTGGTAGAAAGGCTGGACAGAGAGCATTCGACTGGGTTAATGTAGGAGCAAAGATTCCAGCGGAATACAAACCTAATTACAATGCATTTCGAAATAGATACGAAGTAGTTAAGGCAGCGTAAGTAAATTTTTAGAAGTTTGTGTGGTGTGCGTTAAATGAAATTTATATAGAATGAGTGCTTATCCAGCATCACCAGACCCCATAGACTGGGAATATTACAAGGCTAAAATATCCAAGTCTGGTTTTGTCGACTCTTTCAAAAAGCAGGTTAGTTTAATGTTTAAAAATCCTGCTAATGTGAAGTGCCTCATGATAATAATTATAGTGGCACATATATTCAGCTGTATTTGTGCATCGCAAAAGGTTAGAGTTGTACCGATTACCAGATCGTTAATCGGAAACAGCAGATTACTAGGAATTTTGAGAGTCAGTATTTGGGTTACAGTTTTTTCTTTGTGTCAGTCTTTTTAGTATTGCTTGGTTGCTAACAGCTCTGCTGTGGGTGACAGAAACACCACTTGTGTAAAGTGAGCCTTCTATTAGAAATGTGGATGTGCATATTTAGAATGCACCCAAATCTCCTGTAAGATCCTGTTTTTTATATAAAATTTCTGTGTTGGTACTTTTTAGCTACATGGATATGTATTAATTTTTGTATGAAGTCAATTGATTTGTATCTTTTGATACACTTGATATATAACTTACTTACTATAATGTACCATTATATGAAAATGTTTGTCTATCTATTTTGCATACAAAACGATTCTAAGCATATGTCATAGTAACAAAGTAATTTGTGTAAATGTTTTTGTGTGTAGTACGAAGCACTTAATATTCCATATCCCGAAGACAAACGAACCAATGCCATCAATGAGAGAGAGAAGGAAGTAGTGAGTAAACCTAATCCACCATGTGCATGGGATCGATAGAAGTATTTTATTGTAGGACAAGAAATGTGAAGAGTTAGTCAAGGATGCTAAAGAACGAGCTAAATCATTACAACAGAAGGTTTGATATAATTCATACATATGTATTGTCAAATGCACAGTTGAATGCAAGAAACAAAAGATTTTATAAACCAATTTGTCAATTAAGCTACATAAGTCATTAACTTAATTTGCTGAGTAATGTCATATGTACTGGATAAGTGTATACTATTGCATTATTAACAAGCCACAAATTTTAATGTAATTAAAAATGTAAAATATGTACATTTTAAGATTAACACACATGCAAGATAAATGTTTGCCTCAACTTAGTGTATGTTTCAAAATCATTCCATACATACGTGTTACTAATGGCGATCTCTTGTTCTTACAGTTGGCTGAGATAAGAGCTCAGAAGCCATTTGAGCAGATGACGGTAAGGGATGATAGTCTATGAGTACTTTCCTTATGATAAGGACCTGGACATTTGCTTCCTATTGTAAATTTATTGACTTATAATGTTTTGGTCAAACGCTGGCAAATGTCTGATGACTGGCCATTATCATTAGCTCTGTGACTGTTATTCTGTTGTGCTATTGTTATGACTACAGCTTCAAGAGTACTTGGAATCACATCCAGAAATAGTGAAGCAAGTTGAGAAGGAAATTGCAGAGCACAAGTTTAACGTTTAATACACCCACTGAATTGGTATACATACTAATAAGGGTCCATAATTGGACTCTTGATACGTACTAAAAATATTCATGGTTGGTACGTATGTTGTATATTTAGCTATTTATTATATACTAACAGAAAACGATTCAGTGAAAATTTTATGCATGATTTTGCATACACACATTAATGCATTTTATGGGTACATAGTTGTAAACTTGATTATAGCCACACACAGAGTTCAACATAGAATCTAGAGGCCAACTATGTACAGTATAAGGCCCATTACTAGTTTATTAAGAGAACTGATACGCATCTATGAGGCTATAGGAAGGTATAACGTTCAGACATATGTATACGCCTCTATATGGTGTAGCTATGTACATACCTACCTGGATTAAATTCTATGAAAAACCCAGTATCCTGTTGTGGTGTTTCAGAGAAAGATGACTGGATTGTTGGGTAGTATATGTATACACTGGTATTCGCATTGTTGTCAATCCAGTTCATTGTATGCAAGTGTCGCTTCTAGAGTGATGGGGCAGAATAACAGTAAAAGACCTACCACACCAGTGAGGAGTAAGCCCAACTGTGATGAATACAAACATTATGTCGAATGGCAAGGTCAGAAATTTGCCGAGGGAAGATTTCACTACGTTCTAAAGGGGACTTGGGTGAGACCTAAGGAAAAACAAGGTCAGAATTGTGTTGTGAAACACTTGAAGTCGTCCTACACATGGGAAAAAACAGACTGGGACACTACAGTAAAAATACACAAGGAAGCAGAAGAACTGGCTAAGGAATTCAACAAGTTTTCTAAACCAACTCATCCAATACATTTTACAGAATTGGTAGTTATCAAATGTCTACAAGAAAAACCCTAACAGCCCTAATGGCCCTAGACTTGATGAATACTGTACAACTGAAGATTTTCTGGCCGGGAATTTTAAGAAATGGGTTAGCAACTATGGTGTCTACTCTGATGAAACGCTGAGCACTGCCACGAGTATGCCAGCCTTTATGCATTGGAGCTGGTACCAGACCAAAGGAGAAAAAATGGTAGCAGACCTGCAAGGAATACGTGACTCAAATGGTTATACCCTAACCGATCCAGTGATCTTATCGCTCTCTGGTGAGTATGGTGCTACTGATATGGGTGTGGAAGGAATGGCCATCTTCTTTTATCTTCACAAGTGTAATTCCTTTTGTGAAAACTTCCCCAGGCCTGACCAGAATAGCATAAAATCACAGATCCCTAATGCACAGTTACAATCTTGTATACGGATGACACGTACAGTACAATTGCAACAACTGGCCACCACATATTCTCGTGAGCTCAGGCTGTCAGTGCAAATACGTGTTCAACTGGTGACCACATTTAGAGCCATTGCAGCCAAAGAAATTACAAATTAACTGTGAAGTACTACATGCGTGCTTGGCAATACACTACGTATACAGACAAATGACAGATTTATTACACACATGTGTATTGTACATTTACATACATACGCGTATGTACATGCACACATATATAGTTTAGCTGCTGTTGCAACTGATTGCATTATAACTCTGCATTTTTAATTTACACACAATACATAATAATGATATGGTGGTAGACATGTATTTTAGTGGAATTGATACGTAGTGATAGTTGATTCAGGTTGATATTCCAAAAATAATGATTGATACCTGTAATACCAAATGTACATACATACACATAATACTATAAAACATAACCTTAATGACTCACCATTCAGAGCTCTTGTGGTAATAGTAACCCTCGATGGTGGAAGTTGACTTTTGGAAGGCAATATAGTAGAATCCTGCATACGACGTACCACTGACATCTGCAACCTTGTGGTCTGGAACTAAAAATAGCTCCTACAAGATGGACACGCAACATATACTGTATGTGTGCATACCAATGAATCGAAATTGATGAAGTACATACCATACATGTTTAGCAGTGGGGTAACCAAGTTACGTAGGTGTTGTTCATGGAAAGCCAAGGATTGATACCACTATTCCATAGTATATACCATTTGTATGTGTAGTACAATACGTTACAAATATTGAGGTACTTGTGGTGAACATTAGGTGTTATGCAGACTAACTTTCCATCTCATGAAGATGTAATCCGATTTCTCTACTTCATCATAAGAGAAATCATCTTCATTGAATTTTGATGCAAAATTTTTGAATCCAGAAAACTTGCTCTAAACCAAACAAACATAAATGTAAACAAGATATTGTGCAGCAATTTAACTCAGTGTCTTTAAAAATAATCATGTATGTATATTGGAAAATAGAAATTTGATTTAAGTTATTTTTTTGAGCATGTAAGATAGCAAATGTGCATTGTTAATTATATGGTACAAAATTGAAATGTTGAAGCGATTCATGAAAAAGTCTCCATACATTTCATGCATGGATGATCAAATGATTGATTCATCAAAATCACATTACTTATTCATGCGTAATCCAAAGGTCTACACTATTTTTTGTGATGCTGTAAAAGATGTAAAGTTCATTATAGCCATACTACCATTGACTCACCCAGTGGTCCTTGTCTACTCCAGCATCAGCTTCCTGTAATGGAAATATTTAAAAATGAGTTGGTTATAAATATGCCACTATCCATGCAGCCAGATCACCATTTCCTTTTATCTTTGGATGGGGGTTACCTTACCATAGGCTGTAGAACCCCCAGATTTTAGGAGTACTGCTTGCTGATGACAAGCCGAAAAGATTTGCATTCATTTGAGCTAGCCACCTATGTGTTCATCAATAGTGTCACTCCTTTACAGCATTCAACACTACCCAAAATCTAAGGGATTCTATAGTAGGAAAAATCCATGGTAAGCCAAGCATGACCAAACCTTTCCCGTCTGAACAAAAAGGGAAAAGTGGCCTGACCATGCAAGAATGGTGTGTGTGTGTGTGCGTGTGTGTGTGTGTGTGTGTGTGTGTGTGTGTGTGTGTGTGTGTGTGTGTGTGTGTGTGTGTGTGTGTGTGTGTGTGTGTGTGTGTGTGTGTGTGTGTGTGTGTGTGTGTGTGTGTGTGTGTGTGTGTGTGTGTGTGTGTGTGTGTGTGTGTGTGTGTGTGTGTGTGTGTGTGTGTGTGTGTGTGTGTGTGTGTGTGTGTGTGTGTGGACTCATATATATTATATATATATGTACACATGCATGTGTGAGTGTATGCACACACTCATGCATGCGATGCGATGCAATGCGTACATAGATGAGAGGTGGGCATGTTCTTTACTTGACTACTATATGTACAATAATGCTGACCCATTTGCGAGTGAGAAATGGATGATCCTTACAAATGATTTCTCCTTCAAAAAATGTCATGAATGTATCCTGTGGATCACAACACAATTAAACAAGACCAAGCTCATATATACACATGGCAGCCTACATCAGTGAGGCCTTGTATCTTCAAATGTCCACATAGGTAGTGATTTTCATAATCTACGTGCTGCAGAATTATGTATATATATAATGAAATCCAGGCGACAAAATATATACTGTATCATGGAATTCTAGACAACAATATATATTACATCATTTTTGACCATGAAAATCAATGACAGAAATTTTTATACTTAACAAATACCGATCTATGGATACGTACCAGTAACTTTTGGTTGTCATGTCTGAAAAATTACCCAGCAATAGTGTGTACAGTGTACGTAAATGTATACATTACTTTATAGTAGAAGTTCTATTGACAATCCACTAAAAGTCCAAGTTACAACATGTGAAGTTAATCAATACCGTGCACATAAATATTTTGCATCGCCTTATGTTAGAGAACTTGACAATATAGCTATTACGTAAATGTGCGAGTGAGATGGATGGTTTGTCCTGACAGTCAAGATTGACTTAAAACTTCTACATATAGTTATCCTTTACATAAAATCTATCGGGTATCACATGTTATAATAATTTTATCTAATAGAGCAACCAATATCTGAACCCAGCCGCCTGTATAACAGATTTTTGTTGACGAATCAGACTTGTTATTTGATACATAGCATGCAAATTGTCGGAAATGCAGGTGTAATAAGCTGTTCTATTTAAGGCACACCAAAACAAACCTTGAGTATCACTTCTACGTCGCATTTATTCCCTCTGCTCTGCTGGTAGCCGGTAAATCTACATCCGGCGTGAAGCGACATTATCGGATAGCCACCCTGAAGGCCAACCCCTTCTCGCTCTGAACTGGTTATCTCGCGCGATATCATATTTATTCAAACCCACAATTAAAGAAAATACGTACTCATGTAAACTATCTGTCATGTTATTATTTGTCGTGACAGTGTAGTAGTAAGAAGGTACTATGGATCTCTTCAGCGAGATCTTTAGAGGAAGGAAAGGGTATTATGTATGCTTAGAGTGGTAGGTAATTTAAAGTTCACAGACTGCACATTCAGATTTATTTTAAGCATCAGCTGACTAATGATAAAACCCCACTGCAGAGCTTATGAAAATGGCCAGTCATCAGACATTGCTGGCACTTGACCGGTCAAACCAGACAAATGTACCATACATTAGATAATAGGGAAATAAATGTCCGGACAACTTTCAACCCTTATTATAAGCATTGCATCAAAGTGAAAATTTTATCATCAAGTGCTGACATAATTGTGTTGTTAGACAGTGGCAGACTTAGCAACCTATAAGAAAATGTCCTTACCTTAGCTTGTAGTATGTATGTTCATGATTGTATTTCATGAATTCACAAATTTTGTGAAATTATGTTCCACAAAAATCCTGTGGGCTCTCCCAACAGGCCAGAGTTAGACATACAGTAAGGATCCATGTTAGCACCAGAGAAAAAATTCAGTGCCCTGAGAGAAGCTGTGGACAAGAGTGCTCGTGAGATAGCCAGCATTATAGCAATGTTCTGGGGGACAGGACTAGTTGGCCATCTAATGACCTGGAGCATGTACGTACATACGTAATAAACAACAATGATCATCAGTATGGATATCTCCCCATATCATCATAGGTCAGGGAGGAATTGCACAAATAGACGTACGGCATGTATTTGACTTAAGGCATAATGTTTTGTGTTGTCATTAGAGCTGGGCGATAGTGGCTATCATGAAATATATCATGATAGTTCTGAGATAGGTCACTGTAGGCATGGGTGGATCTAGGACCTACTGAGAGGGGAGGCAACAGGGTGTCTGGGGGCACAATCCCCTTACAATATAGGGTAATTTACATAAAACAACAAAAAATTAGTTAAAGTTTCTGTGAAGGACATTTCTGTACCTTTATAGTAGGGGGCAAAAGATAAAGTTGGGGGTAATTCCCCTTGCCCCTCCCCAAATCCGCCTATGACTGTAGGTGGTTCACTTTATGTACTAGAAATTTTATTTTTGAAGTGCAAGGTTGCAATAATCCCACAAGCTAAATTAACTTTACTTATTGACACCATAGGTAGGGAAATATCCAAGCCTTAGCCTCAATGTTTCCCACCTCTAATGCATCAGTTTAAATTACCTACTTCTATCATGGTACTATCATTATCGCGATAGTTGACCAACTATCACGATAGTCCGATACTATCATACTATTGCCCTAGTTGTCATCTTTTTACTCATGTACAACATGAATTTGTTGGGCATTAAAACTTGCCATTGTACAAGGAACTGAGCTGTGAAACTCTAAGAATGAGTAGAAGTTCAATACCTTTACCCTTTGCCTTCATACCCTTTGCCTTCATTTTCAATATTTTTGGGTAACTAATAAAAGATCATCCAGTGCATGAAATAATAGCCTGACATCTGAGCACTTTTGACACTGAGCTGACAAGGATCTGACCCAAAATGTAACATTACAGTAATTACAGTATATATCTCTACTGGATTTGGAAGAATATTTTTGGTGTGCTGACGTGGGTCTAAGCATAGTTCATGCTCTGTCTTTAGTAAGTACAGTACATGTATAAGAACAGTCCCAGTGATATTTCAGTCATTTCAGTGTCACTTCTGTTCAAGCTAACATTTATGTGAAGTAATACATTGCATTGCAACCAGACAAAATGGAAATCTATATTTAGTAATTACATAATATACTATATTTAGTACTACTATCATATAACAATAATGCCAGAATAAATTACATGCGGCCTTGGCTCATGATATAATTCCTTTCACACAGGGAAGTGTCAACTTCTCAAACAAAATCAGTACAGGGTACTTCCTGACTAATTACAATATAAGAACAGAAAACATTTATTATGATTTATAAGACAAGACAAAAATTAAAATACAGTCTATAGAAATGTCAGTGATTACCCTATGATCATAGATATAGTATACACTACTATCTATGCTATGACTAAAACTAGCTCTCACGCAGTATAATCATGAAACTTGGTGCCACAATCAAAACTATTACGTTATGTTGTCATAGTGGCACGTGATTGATAGACAACACCCTACGTTGCGTGAAATCATAGGGAGAGCGGGAGAACAAAAACTGCGAACTCAGCATACTTGGGCTTAGAATAGAATATGATGTAATGGCAGCACTAAAGTAGCTGAGTAAGTATTTCATTATACCTCCATACCTAATTCGGCGAATTCTCCATTTTAATATAGGTTGCGCAGTTATTGTGCAATTCCTTGAAAGACCAATAAAAGGCCCGCGACCCTCTTTCCTTTAGAAAATACGAGTAAATTTACTATTAACGTTACTCAAACGACAGCACTAGTGTACCAAAATGGAGTCACAATGAAGCCTCTAGCAACCAACTGCGTAGTTTGTTATTTTGTTTTCTATGTTCCTTTGTGGACAACGTAGCGATTATCAGTGTAAATAATGGTTAACTAAAGCAAAGCGTTGTTTGTGCCCGTTGCTTCTGTATCATATCTGTCAGTTGTGTTTGTAACTGGTAAGTGTGTCAAACTGTAGTGTGAATTTTAGCACCAACGTTTGACCCTATTTAGATATTACAAAATCCCTTTGAAGGTAAATGTACAATCGAATAGCTTAGTTTTTGTTATTGTTGCAGAAAGGATTTGAATATTAGTTCATTCCCTGTGTCATATCGTTGTTGTATTGCTATCAAAAATGGCGGGGATATTGACTGAAAATAACCATCAAATAACCGATGCTGTTAGTGGTTCACCTGGGATTGTGAAGAAACTTCAGGCCAAGATGACTGAACCAAACGGTATCAGTAAGCCACTGGAGGTCGCCACGGCTTCAGTGACTAATGGTGACTGCTTGACGACTAAGGTACAATTAAAATTACACATTTCATTGATGTCTGTAATTGAATGTAATGTATTCTGTATTCAATGGTTTCTACATGTTCTGCTAACACATGCTTTAGTATGTCATACAATCTATGCCCTAAGTATGCACTGTAGATTTCCTAAATTTGGCATTCAGTTAATTTGTACGTATGTGTATTGTTGTTTTTATAATGTTGTAGCTAAAATTTGTCAGTCCAAGCGACGAAGAGTTTGAAAGTTTAGAGCGGGACATTAAGAGGAAACTGTTTGAAGGTCGTGGTGAAGCCTTCTATGAACTGGGATTAGGAGGTATGTGAACTATATCTACTTATTTGATCTTTATTGTGATATGTACACAGGCAGTACAGCATCAGGGCTAACCGAGGATGAGCTATCGGCTTCTCTTGCTACACTCAATAGTCTTGCAGTTGGCTGTAATGCTGACATGACTATGCTGAGGAAGAAGCCGGCAGACAAGGGCTTTATCGTGGAATGTCTGGTGAGGCAGCGTGCAGCTGAAGACGACTTCATGGAAGTAAGGTAGGTAGAGAAACTGTGTATATACGTACAATTTGTATCGTCCCACCCCTATATGCATGTGTGCATGCATGTATATAATTATTATGTGTGTGACTGTGTGTATGTGTGTATGTATGCATGCATGTATATAATTATTATGTGTGTGACTGTGTGTATGTGTGTATGTATGCATGCATGTATATATTATGTGTGTGTATGTGTGTGTATGTGTGTGTATGTGTGTATGTATACGTATGTATAGATGTGGCATTAGTTATGGTACAATTTATACTATATTTTGTTAGTAAACATTCATCATGTGTTTGTAAACATTTAAATCAATGCCATGTTAACTTGTCATTGTTTCTTGTTTTGTGGCATACTATGCAAACAAATCCTTATAATAAGAATGTATATACATTACAGGGTTGCAGTGGTGGGTAATGTGGATGCTGGCAAGAGCACACTGCTGGGGGTATTGACACACGGGGAGCTTGATAATGGCAGAGGTCATGCCAGGCAGAAACTATTCAGGCACAAACACGAGATGGAGTCTGGCCGTACCTCCAGTGTGGGCAATGACATACTGGGATTTGATAGTGAAGGACATGTAGTGAACAAACCAGAAGGTCATGGTAAGATATTAAGTGTACTGTAAGTAAGTTTATTGTATTTTGTGTGGGCGGATCAAAGGGTTTAACAGTGCTATATATGCCATAAAGTGTCAGCAGGTAGTTATAGAAGTGTGGTTGGGTAGTTATAGCACTATGGTTGGGTAGTTATAGAACGATAGAGTAGTTATAGAATGGTAGTTCATTGACACTTTTCATCAAAGAAAACCATTCATTTGTGTTTTATTCACACATCAGTAGTGTAAAATACAATAAAACACTTAAAGCACTGCTGCTTCGTTTGTATGAAATATACAGCTCTTGGTGAGGGCTCGTGACAAATATAGCACTCGGCTTCACCTCGTACTATATTTGCCACTCGACTCTCACCTCGAGCTGTATATTTCATACAAACTGGCGGCAGTGCTTTAAGTAATACACATATGCTGTTACTAAGTTGCAAGCTTGCGTAGTAACATTTATTTTAGCCTTATAAATTAGTCACAAGTTGCAGGTATCATCAATTTGTGTGTATATTGTGGCATACATTACTGTAGTAAATATTAATATGTGGCATACACGCATGCATACTTTATTGATGTAGTGTTGTGTACGTACATATTGTATGTTATACCATTGTGTGTGTAGGGTCCTTGGACTGGATTAAAGTCTGCAAGGCATCATCTAAGGTAAATAGATCAGACATATCACTTGTTTGATTATTAACCATCAGGTGGTGACCTTCATTGATCTCGCTGGTCATGAGAAATATCTCAAGACTACCATATTTGGAATGACTGGACATGCTCCAGACTTTTGTATGTTAATGATCGGCTCTAATGCTGGAGTAATAGGAATGACCAAAGGTACATTATACTACTCTAATAGAGCAGTCGGCAGAGTGATCTAAATCTAATGTCTATTCTTATAGAACATCTAGGTTTGGCGTTGGCTCTTAGTGTACCAGTATTTGTGGTTGTTACCAAGATTGACATGTGCCCGGCTAACATCCTCCAGGAGACAATGAAGTTACTGGTGAGGATACTGAAGTCTCCTGGCTGCCGTAAGATCCCTGTAGTGGTGTCAACTCAAGATGATGTCATCACTTCTGCAACCAATTTCTCCTCTGAAAGGTGAGATTGATAAATTGATCCAATAAAATGGACGTCTCAGTAGTTCATATATGCATTTATTCATTCATGGTCCCAAAAAGCACATGTAAGATTAACCACTGAAATACTCATCTACCAATATGTATGGTGTATGTGCATTTAGTACAAACGACCATATCATTTTGTTACTACACCAATATAATGTAATTGGATTGACTGTTGACTGTTATAAAAGAGTAATGTTACGTATAATGCACTGCATTTCTTACTGCAGGATCTGTCCTATCTTTCAAGTGTCTAATGTAACAGGTCACAATCTGGACCTGCTCAAGAGCTTCCTCAACTTGCTCACTACTAGAATGCCTGTCACTGATGATCAACCAGCTGAGTTCCAGATTGACGAGACTTATTCTGTCCCTGTGAGTACAGTTGTGTTGTAGAGGATATGCCAATCACATACATATATGATTATGTTCTTTGTTTGAGGTTGATTTACAAGTACTGTACTTACTACAGCTACCATATGGACCTGCCTGATATATAGAAATTATAGTACTTCCCATTTCCCAAATGGGATGGGATATGCATGTGTGTACATGTGTGTGTGTGTGTGCGTGTGCGTGTGCGTGCATGAGGATGTGCATGTGTACTATACATGCTAGTCCAGTTAACCTTCTGATCCACTGATTAATAACATATATTAGAGTGGTGGTGATGATATTGAGCCATTACTATATTTCCATAGGGTGTTGGTACTGTGATCTCAGGGACATGTATGCAGGGAGTGATTCGGCTGAGTGATACTCTGTTGCTAGGCCCAACCTCTCTGGGAGAGTTCATTCCAGTACCAATCAGAAGTATCCAGCGTAAGAGGCTCCCCGTGACTGAAGTGAGAGGAGGCCAAACTGCTTCATTTGCACTAAAGAAGGTAACGAATGCATAGGCAAACACACAATTCTTTACTGTTGTCTTTTAATGTAGATCAAGCGTAATCAAATTCGTAAAGGTATGGTAATGGTTGCTAAGGAGTTACAGCCGACTGCTTGTTGGGAGTTTCTGGGGGACATCTTGGTGTTGCATCATCCCACTACCATCAGCCCCAAATACCAGGCAATGGGTAAATATGTACATTATCATATTGTAATCGTTTTATGTTTTTTACTATACGTAGTTCACTGTGGGAGTACAAGGCAGACTGCCACTATTGTCAGCATGAACTGTGAGCACCTCAGGACCGGAGATAAGGCTACTTGTAGATTCCGTTTCATCAAGAACCCAGAGTTCTTGCATGCAGGAGCTCGCATGGTGTTTCGAGAAGGAAGAACAAAAGCAGTTGGAAATGTGACAACGATATTTCCTTACACTCCAGGATCTTCCATGTTTTACAAAGGCAAGCCAAGCAGTAAAATAGCAAAAGCAAAAGTCCACGGTGAGAAAGGAGGCAAGAAGAAGCGATCAAAGTCAAAGACAACAGTCACCAGTTGTACTACAAATGATGACAAGAAAACTGCTAATGCTAGTAGCTCTGATGTAAATTTGACGTTAAGCACATAATAAATTATTAGGAATAGCTAGCCGCTAGTTAATGCTGGCCAAACATTACCCCTGTATTTCATACATGTATTGATGATGTGCAATATTTTTGTATTATCTACATCTTATCTTGCGTGTCTATGTAGTTGCTATGCTTGTGCATAGATAGAATATACTATCTATGGTTTGTGGTGGTTAGTACGCTCTCTACTATCTATGTTAGTATCCGATATTTCGGGCAGGATTATCGCTTGCAATACAAGTGCTAGCGCTGCACCCCACCCCTCTTTACGCGAGACTAGGTATCCGGTAAGTATGCTACAATGGTTATAGTATACTTGCCGGATACTACAAGTCACGCGCTGTTTATCGAAGAAGTGAAAGAGTGAAGATGATTAAAATAGCTTAGTTAATGTTACTGATGAAATTTAGAAGTGAATCAAAAGTAAGAAAACATAATTTGTCCATAATGTGTTTATAAATTAGTGCATGCGTATTATATTTATGTTTTTATAAGTTCTGTTATTAAAAGGGGCGTAACCATTGGCTCGCGATGGACGCAATCATTTACCAATCTTCATCGTACTTATTTCATTAATAAAATGTATGCAAATCTAAGTTTATAATGCGCATGCATATAATATAGTCTATTTAGTTGCCACACCTTTACTGAATTACATTAATTCTATTGGTTACATTTCACGTGATGCTAATTGGGGAGAGCCTTAGTGAGTCCCACTATATGGGGTCAACAGTGAAATCTGTCTTGCTTGCTTGCTTACTTACATGCTCCCTTATAATTTATGGTAAGAGCAAACCAACATTGCATTAAAAAGTTGATCATTTGTTTTCATATATATATATAGGCCTGTTGGGATTGTATAGCACTGCAATGGCTAGATAGATACATTGAACCTATAGCTACAACCAATTACCGTACGTGGGAAAATTTTGGAGTGGGAAAAAGTTGGTGAATTTGGCGAATAGAAGGCCATTCGCCAATTTTTTATCTGCCAATATTTCTTTTAGGATCAGTTTTAGCTATACATGTGGCTCATTCGCCAATATTTTACCCTCCAATTGATTCAGATCAGTGCATTCGCCAATGTTTTACCCCACCATTATTTTCTCATGTACGGTATATAGCTACGCAGATGTTATAAAAACATAATTTTCCTCTACACTTTATCATTAAGTACGGTAGTAGCTACTTAATAGTAGGGATCGGTAAGAAATTGTATGGTTTCCCGACTTTTCACACTTCATAAAACAACCTTCCAATAGGCTTTAGCCGAAAAAACCTAGTGGAATGTCTTGGTACTGCTACAATGATGCTGTACCTTTGTTAAACGAAGCGAAAAGTCGAATATCTCGATCTGTAGCGAATTCTAAAGTTTTCGAAGTTCACCTCCATATCAAAACGTGCTAATAGGGTTTGTCAAATTTTAGTACTAATTTGTGAACAGTCTTTTTGCTAGTCTGAGTTTTAAAAATGACAGACATTAGCCAGTAACATACTTCTTTAAAGAATGCCCGCCTTGGTGGGCATATATAGTATATATATAAAAATATCAAAGGACTAATTAGCTTAGATACTTAATACACACCTTCAGGTTACAATGTGGTAAAGTGTATGCATAAGGTTTCTGTGTCCACTACACTATTCTCCGTCCTGTGAGAACATGTCCCATGTTCATTCCTGACCATCTGCATAACGATCTGGCCTCCTCCGAGATGTCCGCAATGGGTAGCGTCGTGGTTGATCTATTATTGATGGTGCCAGGTCTGCAGGTACTTGGCTATGGTCCACAGGCTGGGTGTCAGTATCTTCATCATCCTCTAACTGTAGGTTGGTTCCTGGGGGAGAGGTTACACAAGTTGGAGCTGATGCAGGTGATGTGTTTCTGGCAGGCTGGCTACTCTCTGGAATTCTTATGTTTGGATCGCAAGGTTTCAGCCTATCAAAATGGACAACTTGGCATTTTCTCTGGCTACAAGTGTCTTGGATACAATAGACAACACAAGACAATTTCTTCACCACACAAAATGGCCCACTCCAAGGACAATGTAACTTTCGGGATTTCCCTTTAGGAGTCACAAGGTTTAAGAGCCACACAAGGTCATCAACTTTCTTGTCATACAGCAATTTTTGCCTTTGGGCTGCTGTATCCATTGTTGTTCTGGCTAGGAGGTATGCTTGTTCCAGTGAATGGCGGAGGTTAGCAGTATATTGAGAAGGAGTTTGAGGGTGTCCTGTGGGAGTCCCATATACAATATCAGCAGGTATTCTTGCTTCCCTGCCATACATCATGTAGAATGGGGTGTAGCCAGTAGAGGAATGGATGCTAGTGTTGTAGGCGAAGCAGACTTTAGCTAGATGATCTTCCCATGACTCTCCATGGTCATTTACCATTGTTGCCAACATTGCCAAAATGGTTCTATTCAGGTGCTCAACTAAACCATCACACTGAGGGTGGTAGGGGGTTATGTGTGTTTTGTTAATGCCCAGGATCTTACTGATTTGCTGAATGGTTTGGGATTCAAACTGTGCCCCCATGTCAGAGTGCAGTTGGCTAGGCACTCCCCACCTGCAGAACACAGAGTTCACGATCCAGTTAGCAACTGTTACTGCATCCTGGCTTGGAATACCAAATGCCTCAACCCATCTTGTAAAATAACCTGACACCACTAAGATGTACTTGCTGCCAGACTTACTAATTGGAAATGGTCCTACAATATCCATGGCAATCACTTCTAGGGGGTACCCAGCCTTCAGATTCTGTAGTGGTCCACGTCTCTTCTGACTGGGTCTCTTACAAGCAGCACAACTTGGACATGTCCGGCACCAGTCACCTACACTTCTTGACATTCCTGGCCAGTAAAACCGTTCTCTGGTCTTGTGTAGCATTTTGGCTTCACCTAAGTGACCACTTAGTCTGCCTCCATGTATCTCCCTTAACACTTGTGCTCGTAGTTGTGTGGGGACAATCATTTGAAGGTGATAACTTGCACCATCTGTGGATTCAAAGTTCCTATACAGTACCCCATCCCTGGTAGTTTCAGCTGAAGGTTAGCACACTTCAGTTTCTGCAGCACTGCACTGAGGTTCTGAAGGTGTTCCTTGAAAGACCTCCCTAGCACAATGATGTCATCAAGGTAGACAAGGCATTCAAACCATTGGACACCAGCAAGCACCAAGTTCATTAGTCTCTGGAATGTTGCTGGTGCAATGCAGAGACCAAATGGCATGACTTTGAATTGAAATAACCCTTCTTGAGTTGTGAATGCTGTTTTATCACGGTCTTGCTCAGCCACCTCCACTGACTAGATCCAATGTGGAAAACCATTGGGACCCTGCTAGTGTGTCCAGGGTGTCATCAATCCTTGGTAGTGGATAGGCATCCTTGTGTGTAATAGAATTCAGTTTTCTGTAATCAACACAGAATCGTGCTGACCCATCTTTCTTTCTCACCACAACAATTGGGGATGCCCACGGATTCTTGGAAGGTTGTATGATGTCTCTGGCTAGTATGTCCCTAAGCAATTGCTTTACTTCATCCCTCTGGTAAGGTGGCATCCTCCGGGCATGCTGTCGGATGGGTGGGTGGTTCCCTGTGCTTATGGTGTGGGTAAGATGGTTGGTCCTTCCAAGATCATCATCCCCCATGGCAAATGCCTCTGCGTGGCCCAATAGGAGATTGTAGAGCTTCAACTGTTGTTCTTCAGATAGTACTTCATCACTCTGTTCGACAATGTTCCACAAAGCCTGCTGCTTCTGTGCAGGTATGTCATTGATGAGTTGGGCTTCAGCACTTGTGGCTACATCTACACTTCTGATGGTACAATTTTTCACCGCATCTGCTCATCTGCAACTCTCATGCCCTTGTTTATCATGACTGGTTGAGGGGAAGGGTTAATCATCCTCAGGGGTACAGTGATAATTCCCTCATGCCCCCTGGGTGTCACAATGGCATTGGTTACTAGGGTAGATGTATCTTCCATTATCGGTTCAACAAGCCAAACTGAATCATAGTCTATTTCTTCTCTTAAAGAAGCCTGTGCAACTATTTCAATTCCACTGTATGGTGGTATTCGTAGCCTCTCACACGTCTTGATGACTGCATTATACTTGGTGGATGTTGTGATTCTCTATTCAGTGGAATGGCCTTTCCCTTCAAGTGCATGACACATTGGCCCGTGTTAATAGTGCACCCATTATTTTCTAGAAAATCTAGGCCCATAATAGCGTTAGCACTTAATGTTTTAGCAACTAGGAAATCACTTCTCACCACTATACCAGCTAGTGTGATATCAAGAATAGTCGCCCCCCGGACTGACAGAGGACTGCCCTCTACTCCAACCAAATTCCTGTCCCAGACTTCAAGTTGTGTGCCTCGTCCAGCTGTAATACCCAACCACACATCTTCCCTTATCAGACTAACTGATGCCCCAGTGTCAATCATGAACTTTATTGGCACGTCATTAATAACCCCAGTCACGTGGTAGGTGTGGGTGGGGTCAATTGCCCGTAGTAAGATTGTGCTTTCAGAACTATTAGGTACAATGCTATCTACTGTAAAATTGTTTATCTGGGTCACACTGTTCAAGCCCTCGTCTGCTTGACCCATCACAGGGAGGGCAGTTAGTTTCCCAACTGTGTAGGTTGGCGGTAGGACGCCACACATTCTCTAGCAAAGTGTCCGGTCTGGCCGCACTTGTGACAAACAATTGGCCCACGTTCTGCTGCACCGGGTCTTGCCTGTTGTTGCCCCCTCGGCCTTGGAGTATTGCTGCTCTTCCTATCGTCTATACGAGAGATAGTGGCTTCCATCCGATCTAATCGCGACACAAGCATCTGTAGCATTTCAAACATCACCTCATTCTTATTCAGTTGAACAGACTGTATGTTTGGTCCCTCATCAAGGCTCGTGACGGTCGACGTAGTCTGCCGGTGTGTCTGGTCTCCCAGTGACAGAAAGGCTTCGATTTCCAGGGTAGCTGTGACTGCATCATTAAGTGTCCTCGGACGGTGTCGGTGAACTGCGAGGGCAACGTCAGGCTTCCCAAGCAATCTGAGAAAGCGATCAATTGATAATTTCTCCTTCACGGCCTCATCCAAATCTGGAAATGCCTTATCTGCCAAACTCTGTAAATTATCCGCAAGGTCTCCCCAGGATTCATTCAACTTCTTCCCACATGTCTGGAACTCGGCAGCATAGAGGTCTCTCTTACTCTCTGGCTCAAAGCGTCTACAGAGAGCCCCCACTGCTGCATTGTAGGTACTCTTCTCCTCGGTGGTTAGCTGATTCCAAGCCTTCCGGGCCTTGCCAACAAGTCTGACTTTGAGCCATAGCAGCTTTGCCTGGTTGTTCCAATCCTTCACTCTGGAGACACTGTTAAAATGGCCTATCCACTCGTCCCAGGTGTTTTCTCCATCATAAGCATCCGGGGTGATGAGTGGCCTAGGTGGTTTGGCTCCAGCTTCGCCTTCTGGAGTGGACATCCTCACCGATCGCCATCACTGAAGGATAAAACACAAGAGCGAAAACACCACTAAGTAAAGCAGGATCTGACCTGTTCAGGTACCTTAACAAGACCACGGTACCAGGCTCAAACACCTGAGGTTACAAGGATCCTGCCGACTATGCCAAATGTAGCAGGTGGCCTCGCGGTACTGCGTCAGTCAACGGTTCAGCTCAAAAGGACAGGTATGGAAGGTTTGCCATGCACCAACAAGCAACTCACACAATTGACAGCACAAAAGAATGCATATATAGTATATATATAAAAATACCAAAGGACTAGTTAGCTTAGATACTTAATACACACCTTCAGGTTACAATGTGGTAAAGTGTATGCATAAGGTTTCTGTGTCCACTACACTTGTACTTCGTGGAGAGTGGCGGAGGTTGGTAATTCACTCAGCCTGTACGACTTTTGGAAGAGGCAAATGGATATCTTTGTGACATTGCACTGGAAGGCTGGAAGGTGTACTCTTCTGAAAGTGTGGAAGGCGTACTCTACTGGAAGTTTGGACGGCAGATGTACTCTACTGGAAGTTTGGAAGCAAGAAAAGATACAAACATCTACTTTGTTCTAATTAATATATGAATTAAATTAGGCTTATACTTAGTCTTAATTTATTGCCCTTGTGTAGTGTAGCTTTGTTGTTATTTTTTCGAATGTATTTTGCTATAATACAGCTGGTTTGCCATGTTAACCATCTTGTTAACAAGCGCCTGTAAAAACTAATAAAGTAGGCGCCTGGAAGGTAAGAACAGATAAATTATATGATTAAAGCATACATAAAAAGCAAACAAACTAGAATATAGGGATTGATATAAAAAGTAAGGAGAAGAGGAAAAGATTTTGGCACAAAGAACACTAAAGCCGAATTCTGGCATGAGATAATTGATAAAAGTTTAATCCCTACTTTTGGCTTGATCACAGCGACTAACCTACTGAAATCATGAGCCAACCAAAAGTAGGGATTAAGCTTTTATCAATTATCTCATGCCAGAATTCGGTTTTAGTGTTCTCTGTGCCAAAATCTTTTCCTTGTTTCCTTACTTTTTATATTGATCCCTACTCCTTTTTTAAATTTTAAATTATTCTAGTTGAAAGAGCCTTAGGTTTTATTTAAACCATGTGCTTATTTATTACATCCTTGTTATATCTTGTGTGATGAATTAATTGATCTTGTAGGCTTGTGTTTGTACAGATATATTTGCATGACTTGTCACACTATATCACTGTAACTGCTTTACTGTATCATATCAAAACTGAATACGCAATACATTTATGAAACAAATGCAAAGTTACTAATTAGCTAGCGGATATCTTCTGCATACTACAGGTTTCAAAGATTATAAACCGAGCAATAGCCTGAGTTAATAAACTTTTATTGTTGTAAAAAGTCATAACTAGCCCAGTGACCGCCTTTGTGCTATGGTATTAATCAAAAACAGGAGATAAGTTTTGGCGCACCATACCCGACTTCTTCATCGCTAAAATGGGCCTAACATCCATCCTTACATGTTCCAAAATTTTAAGCTATGCGGTATTAATGAGCCTCTATAAGTAATCAACAAGCAGTCAACACAATCCCTAAAATCTGGGGGCAGTAGAACAAAAAGGTAGTGACAGTTTACCAGACCCTTTCTTTAGCAAACCTTTGGAGCGCGTTCAGTAAGAAGAAGGTCTGGCAACACGAGACTATTTCAGGTTGCTTGTACGAGGATACAAACACTTACATGAGGAATATAACTAATCAAATTGCTTCAAAGTTTTTTGTGCAATGTTATTTGTTGCATTTTCATGTTTTCATGTGAGTATTTGTACCAACCTGAAAGCACTGTATCAGTTGGGTTGTCGAAAAGGTGAATATAACTGGAATAATATGATCATGCAATTTTTACCTGCTATACAATCCCTGGGCAGCCCATGGGATATAGCTAGCCATAGGGTATAGGCAGAGTTGGGAAAGTTACTAATATATTACATATTACTCTTTAATTACTTTTTGCTAAAGTAATGCGTTACAGTTACATAATTTATTACTTAAATAAAAAGTAACATTTAATAATATTACATATAACTGTTATACAAGTAACACGTTATGAATAATATTGCCCTATAATAAACTCACTCATTCGTTACATAATAAACTAGACAGATAATATAGCATCGTGGGGCGAGCCGATTTGTACAATTAGTACTATAACAAATTCTTGCATTCCTTCACCATTTCTCATTTGTTCTCTTCTCGTTGGCCTCCTCTCTCATCATGCAGTGTTCTGTTTTGCCACTCTTTGTGCTACATACCTCTCTTTGTTGCTGTCACTCTATAGCCTTTGAGCACAGGCACTGTTGCAATGCTTCTGCGGGCGGGGTCTATTCCTTTCAAGTTTTGTGTCATTTTTCTTTGTCTTTTGCATCGTTGCTATCATTTCATGTTCGTGTTTGATTTAATTCATGAAGCCATATATAGAACAATTCTCTAGCCAAAAACAGAAGGTGGCTTGATCGCTTTGTTTCTGTCTGCATTTGTTTGAATCATGAACCATAGAACCATTCTCCAGCATTGCCATTTCTCTTTGTGTGTTTGTTCCAATCATGAACTATATACGTAACCATTGTGTAGTAAAACAATAGGGGGTCGGCACGTGAGATGATAGTTTTCCATATCTGTTCATGTTTATTTGATTCAGGTATGGCACATGATGATCATTACCATTTCTGTTCGTGTTTGTTTGATTCATGAACCATGGAACCATTGTCCATGCATACCGTATAGTAAAAAACTTTGGCGGTAAAAAAGTTTGGCGAAATAGTGCTTTTGAAACATCGGCAAAAAAACTTTGGCGAATCCAAGGCTTACCTGCATATTTTAGTGCACGATAGCTATGCACTCCATAAACTATTGAAATTCTTATCGAGCCCATAGCGAGCGTTCGAGAGTAAATTATTAATTGGTGAACCAGCGCAATACTGTGAAATGAAGTTACCCCAGCTAGATTTCCCTAACCAAGTGCCTATACTATCAAGCGAGACAAGCACCTACAATTAACACCATACGCAAGTGCGTAAAAGTATTATTTTGCGCGCGTGTTTACTTAGTGATTGTTTGATGGGATTCAACCACTTAGAGTTGCATTAATAATCCTATAAGTCATCATTCAAAAGCTGACGCTTTATTTCATAAGGTACCTTGTAGCTATGTAGATATTCAACATATGCGTACATTCCGTGACACCATAGATACTATACATAGTATCTATAGTATCTATGGTGACACAAATTGTATGATCGTGTGCTTCATCATGAATATTGGTGGAAAAAATGTTGGCGAATTGGCTGCGATTTGCCAAATTTGCCAAACTTTTTTACCGCCAAAGTTTTTTACTATACGGTAATAGAGGGCGGCATGTGTGATGATCGGTTCCGTGTCTTCTCATGTTGGTTTCGGGCATGAACCATGGAACATAACGTGTTACTTTAGTAATGTGTGTATAGGACTAAAGCCCTATCCTAGTAAGTATAACATAGTAACAAAGGACTTCATGATCACTTACAGGTGCTGCAGTGAAAGAACTGAAACCTGTCTGTTTTAGGTGCTCTAAACCGAGGCAAGCCAGCCTTTCTACAGTCTCCTTCAAGTGTTCAATCTTATTGCAAATTAATCAATGCTTGTGTTCTCTTGAGTTGTATCAGGAATGTTTCTGGTGCCTTGAACCTGTGTGCTTGGCTGTGGCTGATGAGTGGTCCTTTCCATTCTCCTACATGATTGCCATTATTGTACAGATGGCATGCACTTTTGTAATTCCTCTTGTCAATACTGCTTGTTCTTTGCTGTCACGCATAATTCACCATATTCTAGCTACCCACATTAGAAAGAGCAGCTACTTGTAAAGGCTGGAGTGAAGAAGAAAAGTTGTTACAGCTGGCTGGTTATTTGAAAGGTAAGACTCATGGTAAGAGGCATTTGCCAATATCAAGACAGTGCACTTAGTGTTATTGTTTAATTAATACAGTAGTGTTACCAATGTGTTCAGTCAGTGGCATCTTTCTCGTCCAAAACCTCTTCATGTGCCAACATACGGTCGCACTTTTGCTTCCAAAACTGCTTACGCTCTGTCTCCAGCAATTGCTATACATCACTATATCAAACCTTCTTTCAACAAAATGAAGCTTAATAACCAGTTGCACCCACCATTCTCACCAGTAAAAGAGTCTACTAGTTGATCTCTTCCTCTTCTCACCTGCCTACTATTAACAGTAGCTGCAGTTTCAGTGATCTCATATACGTATGTGGCAGGGTGCAAGTACAAATTTCTAGACCTGATTACAGGGAGTATGTGTTGGGGTGTATTCTTCAATAGTGAAATGGAAGGTCCATACAATACTCTCTTGTAAGCTGTCATTGTAGAACAGCGATTGTAGGTAAAGTATGTATATGGGGTAAGGTGTGTTATGGAGGTACGTAACAGTTGGATGCCACGTTTTTCTTGTCAATCCCTACTATTATATACTACAGTTACACTGTAGTTAATGATAAAATGTGTAACTGTACTTATTTATGTACATTATCACATTATCATTTGAGTATGGTAGTACTTCATAGTAGGGACTGACACAAAAACATGGATTCAAATTTTATGCCTCCATAACACATGTATATGTACAAGCCCCAGTTATATAAGTGAGTATGCCATGCAAGTAGCAAGCTTGTAAAAGAAGACTGGCCTATAGTGGCTTAAAGCAACTTACTGTATGCATTGCTATGTGTTCCTTTGTGATGAGTCTTTTTACATGACTTACTCTCGATACCATTAAAATTAATAGCTACTCTAAACAGTAGCAAGTGTATGTAAAACATTAACTAAGATACGTACCTAACATTAAATGATAAACATTAACTAAAATATGTATATATAAAAGCATATACGTAAGGTATAACACGTGTATCATAGTTGACTTACGTAGCTGTTAAAAATGTCCTCATATGCAATCTCATAGAATGTAATTTCCAGGGGCATATACCCCAGACCCCTAGCAATAACATAATTTATTTTTTGCATGCTGATTGTGCTTTGTACAACAAACTATTTTAGTTATATGGCTCGATCAATTCACTGTTGATTGACAAATGTAAATTTCCACTGAAAGCATAACTTGGTTGCTTGGACTTTAGCCTGACAACTTTAAATTTACCTCCTCCAATGCACCTGCTGCTACATGTAATTAATAAATACTATTTCTACAATGCCCACACAGAGGTTTTTTGGAATAACTCGGCCGACAATGAAGACACGCTCCTCAAACTCCGATGCCAGATTCTAACGAAAAGGCGCATCGTTTCATATGGTTATTTCAGTGCATCATGAACTTGGGCTGCTTTGCCATGTAAATGCTACTGTCAACAAGAGCCTCATGATCACTGTCTGTAAACAAGTGTCTTTAATTATATACGTACGTATAACCATGGTAATAAGTTGGTCACTACAAAATCCTCATACATACGTACGTAGTTCAATTGTCCTTTCTGCAACTCCTGACAATATAATAATTATTATGACTTCATCAATCAATTTCTCTCCCAAACATATGAGGGACTTTTCTAAGATCAGTGGAGTAGACAGTATTGCATGCCATCCTTGTCAAACTCAACAATAGAGTCTTCCATTGTTCCTTCTTTGGGATCCACTTCATGCACTTACTATTTTGTACACATCCATGTCAAGATATTGGCACTCAGCTACAACAGCTGGCAATTCAGAATTGTGAAATCACCAGCAGTGGTAATTACTGAATCAATATATGTGATAAATTAAAACAGGAAACCAAATACATACCTGTAAACAAGCATGACTAAGTAGGCGCCTCTATTGTTTATAGGCATCTGGAAGGCAAGCTATGTAGCTAGGATAGATTGATTCATATTAACAAACTATATAAAGTAAACAAACTAGAGTAGGTAATTTAAAAAGTGAGTAGGGTCAATCTTTCAGTGCTACAGAAACAAGGAGGAAAATTTTGGCATGAGAGAACACTAAAGATTCTGATTTATAAAATTAATCTTTACAGTAACTTTTGGTTTATTTCAGTAGGTTAGCATGATCAAACCAAAAGTAGCTAGGGATTAAAATTATTTCATGCCAATGTCTAACTTTCATGCCAAAATCATTTTCCTTTGTTTCCTTACTTTTTGTATGTAGCACCAAGAAATTAATCCCTACTCACTTCATAAATTTTTAATTATGCTGTATAATTAGCTAGCTATGTACGTATGTGCATTTTGTAGATTTGACAGTACAGAATGGCAGACTTAAAGTTACCAGGATTTGCAAACATTCAAGATTTGACAGTTGAGAATTTTTTGGAATGTGTTGATGGTAAAAGCTATTGTATGTACACATGTATTACTGTACAATTTTATTCAGATGAAACCCTAAAAGTGCTGTAGTGTTGTTTACCTTGGCTATTTAACACTGTAAATGGCAGTGAGTTTTTGTGTAGAAACAGAAGGAAATGCCGTCATTTTGCTTTGTCGGAGGCTTAATATTGATGGCCTATCAGCAGTGTCGGTGACTCTTCATACGTATGTACAGTACTGCATGATGAGGCCACTTGATATATAGTTGATACGAAACACAAGAAGGCTGCTTAAGCAATGAAAATTGGTGCTAATAAAATTATTTAGTGACTATCCTGTAACCTTAATAAGTTACTGTTAAAATACCAAGGTATGTAGTTTTAACAGTGTATTAATGAGTTTGCTTTATAAATATCCACATCACTGAAGCTTTTATAAAACATGTATGTACGTACGTAGTAGCAAACTATTAAAGCATAGTATAATAACTAATCATTTACTTGGCATATATGTTATACGTATGACATTTATCATGTCAATATCAAACGTGTAATTTCAATAAAGAATTATTATATCATTTATGACGGATAATCGTATATATACCAATTCTGTGGCAAAGTTTAGTTAACACTAAAAAGTTTGGTAGTCAAGTAGCATAGTACAGTGGATAATGCAGTTATAATGGGCCTATGGTGATTTCTCGGCAATGATGTGACTAACTACATGTACGTATGATGCATAATACTAACATACAGATATTTCATATCTACGTAGCTACGATAGGCCACATGTTTAGCTACTTGAAGCAATGCAATTATATAATGATGTACGTAACTAGCCCAAATGGTTGCATATTGTGATAATTTCATGTTGAATGTGTGCATGTTATGCGGGTCCCACTAGTAAATACATATACAGAACCACATTAATTATAACTACATATAGCTACGTGCGTACGTATGTATCTTCAACTGATCTAACTGTATTAAATTGTATGTTTAATGAGTAATTGTACACCTGCACCTTTAATAAGTATTGATAATTTTGTTACAGAATCAAAAAGACCAGAATTAAAAGAGCTCACTGAAATAATTATACCAAACCGGGCAGCTGACTGGAGAACTATAGGGATTCTTTTAGAATTCAGTTCAGGAGCACTTGATATTATAGAACGTGATTGTTACCACAAATCAGTGGAGTGCTGCATTGAAATGTTTTCAAAATGGCTGGATGTAGATGAAAATGCTACATGGGAAAAGCTTAAGAAAGTTTTAAATTCTTCATCTATAATTTATAAAAGTGCTTCTCCGACTGAAGTGACAGCACCTAATGGTAATAATTAAAAATTAGTAATTTAAATAATGTAGGGATCGATCTCTCGGTACTACAAAAAGTAAGGAACAAGGAATAAGATTTTGGCATGAGGGAAAACTGTAGATCAGGCATAACATAATCTGTATTTTGGCAAACATTCCCTTATCGTACTAATAACCTACTGGAATGAGCCAAAAGTAGGGATTAAACTTTTATAATTATCTAAGTAGCATGTACGTATCAAGATATAGTAGTGAGAGTAAGAACTTTATTTACCATGATAAGGTTGTAAAAAATATCAATTAATGTACAACAATAATATAATATTCACATATTTTCACACTTAAATGACATAAATTACTGTATAGCAGGTTATTTTCAAGGGGGAAAAATTTCACGAATTTCACAAATTGAGCTTAGTTCGTGAAAAATTTCCCTGTGAAATTGCTGAAGTAAGTGTAGCAGTGTTAGTAACAGCCATGCATTTGTGAAAAATTTCCTCGTGAATAATGGCACCACTGGGCATTCGTGAAATATTTCCCCCTCGAAAATAACCCACTATACGGTATACGTACAGAAGCAAGAAGTCCACACTAATAGATGTATTGTTATGATAGATGTATTGTAATAGATGCTTGTTATAGTGTATACTAAACAAAAACACCCTGGGTGTAAAAAAAGTGCGAAGCCAATCAGAAGCAGCATTGCAAATAGGTATGTGCGACCAAAAACTTTGATATCAGTTGAGGCCAAGAAGTTACTTATCAAAAATCTTTTTAACTACTTTGGAATGACATACAATAGTTTATAGCATATTTTCACAACTATGATTGGCTTTGTCACTTGGCCACCTTTATTAATAATGATGGTGTGAAAAGGTGGCCAAGTGACAAAGCCAATCATAGTTGTGAAAATATGCTATAAACTATTGTATGTCATTCCGAAGTAGTTAAAAAGATTTTTGATAAGTAATTTCTTGGCCTCAACTGATATCAAAGTTTTTGGTCGCACATACCTATTTGCAATGCCGATTCTGATTGGCCTCGCACTTTTTTTACACCCAGGGTGTTTTTGTTTAGCATATCACTACTTTTTTGGAAGTATAAACAGATGGTATTACTAGCAAGCAGCAGAGAAGTACTGCATGGGCATAACTTGTACTTGCCTAGCACACAATATTGCAAATTAAACTTTAAAGCTTAATTTTGAAAAACTCAAGCCCTAGATTTTTTAAAACTTTCGCTACAGAGTGATACATCAATATGGATTGTGTATCTGAAAGTTTATGCAAATCATTCGAAGGGGGTCCAAGTTATGACAACTATCAACCTGCAGTGTAATAGCTCTTCTCAAATACATTCAAGTGTTTACTTCAGACTGATAATAGTATGACAGGTAGAGCATACATAGGAGAAGTGCTGATGCAAATTTGGCTGAAATCCATGAAGAAATGAGTGAGTTATTAGACAATCAAGTGAATGTATAAAAGAGAGTTTGAAAAAAACTTCTGGGGTTCACGAAAGCTCCCGCAAGCCCCCAAAAAAGTGTGCGATGAAAATAAAAGAAAGAAAGAAGAAAAAAACGATTGCTACATAAAAATTTTTGTGGTGACAGGAAGGCACTTATAAGGCTGTATCAGAGGAATGGCTGAATCGATGTATACAAACTTCGGGATATTGATTCTTCAAACAATGAAGGTACTAATTGTCTAGTAAACAGGCGAATTGTGTGGGAAAGGATGGTTCGTCGTGCGTAGTCGCACAACGGGTGCCATAAAACTCGCTATGGCTGGTATTTAGGAATGGTGGTGCCTATTTCCTCCATTCTCAGTTTGTTGATTCTATATAGTAAGAAGGTTGTGGGTCGGTAATAACTAAGCGATAGCTTTAATGGTGGCTTAGCTAGAGCGTTTGCAAGTTTGAGGGCGATGCTATCTGTAAATAACTCACTCAGTGGTCACGTTGCTGCGCTTCTTCTTGGCCTCGCAACTCACTATCGTGAGTCTTGATGAATTCTTGTACTTTCAATATAAGTGTGGATGCCAATCAATGACCCAGAGCATTGTGGATGATGTATATTTGCTTAATTGTAGTTAATGTATCAATTGTTAATCATAAATTCAAGCATCACACCTTTTATATCAATGCATGTAGCCAAGAGTTCATAATAGGTTATGAACTCTTGATGTAGCTAGTTTGTATTTCTGAAATTTAACAAACAGAGCTATGCAACTTTTAACTTGCTGTGTAAGAGTTTCTCAAGTAAACTGATTTTGATGAACTTCAGGTTACTACATAATTCTACATAATACTCGAGTAACAAGCAAATTAGATAATGATGATCGAGCATAGTCCCACAATGAACCCAAAAAAACTCAATGGCTGGTACTTAGAAATTGTGTGATTTTAATACCTTGTTTCCTGTCACCTGCCCACATACTATTTTTCCTACCTCAATGGTAGTTTGTAATGAATATTTAGAAATACAGTAAATTTCATGTATTTTGTTCTTTGTGAAACATTCTGGGATTGTAACATACATAGCTACCTCAGCACTCAAGTAAGCATGGCCTCAGGAAGAATGATAGTTCTATACACCATTTATTGAGAAGGCCGACCAATTGTTTAACTCTATATAGCTATGTAACTAGACTGGTAATTTCCCTTTCTTTGAGGTGTCTAATAATTTTTGCAAAATAATGACATTTTAGTTATTAATAATAATAACCGCCCGCTCGCACTAGCTGATTATTCTCCAGGGGACATTAAACAAGGTATCAATAAATGTTGGCCTTATTGATTGTAAATATTGAGAATGTGCACTATAGGCCTGAATAATCCTTTATGGCGGCTTATAGCTACAGTGTTTGCAAATTTCAGTGACTGTGCATGCAACGTGTAAATAACTCACTCAATGGTTGTGTATTGCTGCTTGTTCTTGACCTTAATTGATCTCAAAGTACGTACGTATATCCAACATTGCATGCAATTACTAAGAGAATGTGTTTCATTTGTGGATGCATGTATGTAAGTATAGCTACCCAGCTGCAATTGTATTTGAGTGAACATATGCAGTAGCCATTACTACATATTTAGTGAATGATAGCTAACTATTTGCTAACTACTTGTTTCCTTACTTATTATTGCGATCCATACTCACTTTTTAGATTCTAACTATGTACTTAATACTGTGAAAGAAAATGCCATAAGTCCTCACATAGTAAGAGTTTTTGTCTTGTTACTATGGCGTTGCATGCGCTAGCTCATTGTTGCTACTGACATTTTTGGGGCTTCACTAATGTCACAACACAACAGCCAGTGTTGTTACATCATAACTTTACACTACACGTTTCTACAGGGGTAGCTATATGGGAGTAGGGTACTTTCCTCTCTATGTATGTTATTGTCTCTTGGTTGTAGTAATAAAACATGTCATAATGCTTAATAGCTTTTAGTATTTCCATCAGGTATTTTGTATAGTATCATGATGGAACGCTTCAATAGTTTGTTTACTTATATGTTATTGCAATTGTAGTATGCTACATACGTAGATAGCTATGTGTTATCTTCTATTATTCTATTATTATATACTCTTGGTGTTATAAACCCACTTTATTCTTCAGTACATATCTTGGTGATTAAGTTTTTACAACATCTCAAGAGTACATAGTTTTAACTTATAACCTGATCTTCTTTAAAAGATTATCCTATGTGTGCCATGTCCACTTTTATAATTGCTAGTTTCCATCTTAGTAGTAATGCAAAACCTCTGATTGAATTAATACCTACATACGTATGTATGTAAGCCTTAATCTTCTTTCCATCATGCTTGCATATGTGCTTTATATTACTGCGTAAAGTCATGCCTATCATGGCTATCAGCAATTTCTTATGTACAGATTGCATTACTCAGTGATATACAGGTTCATACATATGCATGTGGCTTATTCAAAGTGTTTATTGTTGCATGTTAACACCTTGTGTGTAATGTCATCTTTCTGACCAGAAGATCAGTTGATGAAGATGAAGAGCAAAGGATAGATCTATGGCAACAAGCAAGTGCATGGTGATCAAAATAGGAAAGGCTTATGCTGATGGAATAACCTTAATTTCTAGCCCCAATGGTTTATGCACTAAGTTGAACCCTGTGGGCTGGAAAATGAAAATCTTAAGTTTTCAAAATTCGCTATTGGGCTAAGTTAGCAGCATTTATAGCAAGTAGCTAATGAAAGTGCATACATTACATAATTCTACTGTTTTGTCTGTGTGGCTTACTATCATGGGTTTTGATGTTATTTGTGCTATTGATGCATGGTACTTCTTTTTCAATATATGTACGTACATACTTAATACTTATTTTTACTAGATGCATATGTTCAATCAGCTGCTCAACATTTATGTGAAAACTACACCCAGAGCAGGTTTTTTTACAAACCAAATGAATGGCCACCATATCACCCCAAACAATATACAACATTAACATTCATTCATCATAAAGGAAAATGTGTCAGTACTGAAGTTATTTCTGTAGTAGAACGGCTAGTTTCTGAAGGAAATTTAAGCAAAAGTCAGCCATCAAGTGGTAATATTGGTTACCATAAGAAGGATATATCTGAGTTATTTCCAACCAATTTGAAATTACCTTATTTTCTCCTTATTGAAGGTGCACCAGGAATTGGTAAAACAGTTTTGTCTAAAGAAATTGCTCATCAATGGGCTAAAAATACATTACTGAAATTTAAAAGGTTAGTGTTTTTATTGTCCTTACAAGATCCTAAAATAAAGCAGATACAAACGTTAGAAAGTTTGATTCAGTATTTGTTTAAGAGTACCGAAATGGTATCTCGCTTATCACAATATTTGTATGAGAGTAAAGGTAAAGATCTTGTTTTCATATTTGATGGTTATGATGAACTGTCTGAAGAAGACAGAAATAATTCTTTAGTAGCTAAAGTAATTGGTCGTGATGAGTTACCAAAATGTGATCTGGTTGTTACTTCTCGTCCATCTGCTTCTCTATCCCTTCGTAATATGGCAGACTGTATAGTGGAGGTGTTAGGATTTACTGAAAAAGATCGGCTTGATTACATTCAACATGCTCTTGAAGGATCAGATAATAAAATTAAAGCTCTTAAGCACTATTTACAATCAAACTGTACCATTAATGCACTTTGCTATGTTCCTTTAAATATGACTATACTGCTTTGTCTGTTTGAAGAAATAAATAGTCTACCACGTAACATTTCAGATTTAGACAGCATAGAAAAATTTGGATTACCAAACACGCAAACAGAAATGTATGAAAAGTTTATTTTGATGACAATCACTCGTTTTTTAAAGAAGCAAAATAAACCTTTTCCAGGTAAATGCTTGAAGATTTCCCAACTGCAGTTACCTGAGCCATACGATAAAGTTTTTAATGAATTATTATATTTAGCGTATTATGCTTTAACAAAAGATAATATAGTGTTTAGTTTAAATGATGAAATTGTACAAGCTTGTCCTTTTTTAAAATCTAACTATTGGGATGGTCTTGATTTATTAAAGGTTACTGAATACATGAGTAATGCTTCATTTCATTTTCTACATTTTTCTATTCAAGAATATCTAGCAGCTTATTATATTGCTTTGCAACCATATAGATTTCAGTTTGACTTGTTAAGGGATACATTTTGGGAAGTTCGTTACTTCAATACTTGGATAATGTATGTAGATATAACTGGTGGAAAAAAAGAAGCATGGAAGAATTTTATTTCTGGCAATAGATTTACGCTGTTAACAAAGATGTTTAAACCATCTGAAATTTCCAAAAGCTATTTAAATGATAAAATAAAATCCCTTTATTTATTTCAGTGTTTTGCAGAAATCGGAAACAAAGAATTAGCATTTAAGGACAAAAGAATTGATCTTAGCAATCAGACTCTATTACCCAAAGACATCAGTACAATTTGCTTTCTTCTTTCCAGGTCAGTAAATAAACATTGGTTAAAACTTGACTTATCGTACTGTAACATTGGAGATACTGGAAGTGATATTTTGTGCAAGAAATTTTTAGACAACAGCAGAGATATAGTAAGCATTGATAAAGTTGATCTTTCTCATAATCAACTCCAAGTTCATTCAATGTTGGGGATTTTGGATGTAGTTAAAATTTGGCATACATCAGAGACAATTGTATATGAAAACTGTTTGAAGTACGACAATCTATTTGAATTATGTTTAAACAAATTTTCTTTGTATACGGATGAGGACTTCCCACAAAGAGTGTTTATTGGTCCTTTTGTATTTGCCCACAACATTGATATGTGTGACAAGCTTATTAAATTACCCAATATTATTACTGGTTTATACTTAAACTACAGCAAATATCCATCCACGAATTTTACATATGAAGAGCTAAGTGATAAACTGAACCTTTCAAAGCTTCATATTATAGGTGCGAATATACGTAGTTACTTCATAGGGGCTATGGTTAAGAAAGTTAAAAAAGTTGGTAGTGTGTATATTTATGATCATACTTTATCTGATGAAGATGTGAAATATATTTCTCTAATGTTGCACAAAATGAAATCAAGTAACTTAGGAGTATGGGTGGTGATTGGCAGAACCAAGATACTAGGAAACATACCTGATATGTTTGCCTTGAATAGACAGTTTTCACCTGTAGAAATATCTAATTTAACCGAGAGTATTAGAAGACTGTGTTCCAGTTCTAACATGTCTACAACAAAGTTTAATAGATGTATTGAATGCAAGACTGTATCTGAGGATTTCTTTTATGTGTTACATAAAAATATTTCTAAATGTGAAATCAAACTCTGTCTGTTAAAAAATAATATTCTGATTGCTAATGGAGTGAAATATGGCAAAATCAGCAAGGAATTATCTTCTAACAATAAATTAATTTCTATTTTTATTATGAAGTGTAAGTTAAATACAGCAGAATTAGCTAATTCAATTAGTAAGCAAGAGTCACTAGAACAGTTGTATATTTTTGACAGCTCATTGGAATTTCACGGATTTAAGTGCGAAAACTTGCTCACTCAAACCTTAAAAGAATTGTTCATACATAATACTGACACTGACTCGTCTTGTACTTTAAATATTGACTTGCTTGAAGCACAAAGACTTCATTCAAATATTTCAATTTTACTAATTACAAATAATGTCTTGATTGGACATAATCCAACCTGTGAACAGATTTTACTATCTTTACGATTGGAAGAAAACTTGACGGTTTGGAAAATTTGTAGCTTTCCCACGAATATTGAAATGTTTCAACAAATTACCAATACCTTATCAAATGTGGTTGAGTTAGATATCACAGGTTGCAACCTTGGAGAATGTGAGCCTCAGTATTGTGATAATCAGTACAACCTTGTTCCACACAGTTATTACAGAATCAGCAAGCAAACTATTGATAGTATTTGCAGACTTCTTTCATATTTTACTGAATTAAAAACATTGAGTTTATGTCATAGTGATTTACAAGAAGCTGGTGCAGGCAAGATTTTTGAAGATTTAAGCATTTCTAACTTAACTAAGTTAAATATCAGTCACAATGAAATTAATGAACAGGCAGTCGATGACATAGCCAAAGTTCTGTCTCAAATCTCTAAATTAGAAGAGCTGAATTTAAGTTATAATAACTTACAAGTGACTGAGACTGTTAAGCTTTTAAATGAAGTGCAAAATAGATCAGGTTTTTCAAGACTAAATTTTAGTAATAATAGGTTAGATGATAAAGCAGCACATGGTATAGCAACTTTCTTTTCCCATAATCCTCAATTGAAGGAACTTGATTTAGAATGCAACGATCTACAAGCAGCAAGTGCTATTGTAATTTCTAATGGGATGAACAATTTACAAAGTTTAACTAAACTGAACATCAGTAATAATGATATCAGCAGTGAAGCAGCAAATGATATAGCAGTTGCTTTGTTTCAAAATAAATCGTTAGAAGAACTTGATTTCAGTTACAATAATTTAGGAGCACTAGGTTCATTGCACATCATTCATAATATGGAAAAAATGTCTAATCTGGTGAAGTTGAATGTTTGTAGCATTGGAATAACTGAAATTGCAGCAGATGATATAGCAACTGTTTTAAATAATAATAATAAATTAGAAGAACTTGATCTGAGTCATAATGATATTAAGACAACGGGAGCTACTGTTATTTTCAAAAAGACCTCAATTGTGAACTTGCATAAATTTAATATGAGTCACAATAATATCACTGATGATGTGGAGTACATAGAAACTTTTCTTTCTATGAACACCGAATTAGAAGAACTTGATTTATGTCATAATCATCTACAGGCTGCTATAATAAAGATTTGCAAGACAAATCTTACAAAATTGACTGGTTTTAATATAAGTCACAACAACATTTTATGTGGTTCAGCAAATGATATAGGAGCCTTTCTTTCTCACAATACTAAATTACAAACTATTGATTTAAGTGGTAATGATTTACAGGAACTAGGTTATGGGAGTGTATTTAAAAGCTTACAGTTTATTTCATCAAATTTATCTTCATTGAAAATTAGTCACAGTAATGTCATAAATAGAGCAGCGGATGAATTAGCAATGCTCTTACTTCATAACACTTCTTTACAAGAGTTTGATTTGAGTTATACTAATTTGTCAACATTGGATGTTGTAAAAATTTTCAATAGAATGAGGAATATTTTGAATCTGAAAACAATTAATATTAGTCATAATATGATCACAGATCAAGCAGCAGATATGTTGGCAAATGTTTTACTTCAGAACATCAAACTTAAAGATATTAATTTGAGTTATAATAACTTATCATCATCAGGCACTGTAAGTATTTTCAAAGGAATGAAGAATGTTTCAAATTTGGAAACAATCGATATTAGTCATAACATGATCACTGATGAAGCAGCAGAAAATGTAGCAACTGTTTTGTATCATAACTATAAACTTAAATCACTTGATTTATCTTCCAACTATTTTACATCTGAAGGCCTTCGTAAAATTTTCGATTGTTTAAAGAATGCTATGTATTTAAGGAAACTCAATATTAATTGCAATGAAATAACTGCAAAAGCTGCAGATACAATTGCTATGGTTCTGTCTCACAATTCAAAATTGAGAGAGCTGGACTTAGGTAATAACTTTATGCAAACAGCAAGTGCTGTAATAATTTTCAATAGCTTAAGGCATATTTCAAATTTAAAGAAACTTCGCATTAATGGTAATATGATTACTGATGAAGCAGCAGATGACATAGCAGCTGTTCTTTCTCAAAGCACTGAATTGGAAGAGCTTGACATTAGTTGCAATAATCTCCAAACAGCAGGTACTATAAAGATTTTTGAAAGTATTAAACATACTCGAACCTTAACAAAACTTAGTATTGCTGATAACATGGTCACCGATGAAGCAACAGTATACATTGTGGATGTCCTACTTAACAACAGTAATTTAAAAGAGCTAAATTTAGGCCACATTTATCTAAAAAACACTAGTTATGCAAGTTTACCACTTGCCAACTTAAAACTTGCCAACTTAAGTAAATTCAACTTCAGTAGCAATAATATTAATGAGAAATTAGCAAATTATATATCAAGTTTTCTATCGCATTGTACGAACTTAACAGTTCTTGATTTGAGTTGTACTAATCTACAAACTTCAGGCTGTATTCAAATGTTGAATAGACTAGACATCATTAATTTAACAACATTTAATATCAGTGGCAATGGTATAACAACACATGTAGCAGACAAAATAGGAGCTCTTTTATCCAAGACCGATAAATTACAAGAGCTTGATTTGAGTTATAATAATCTGCAAGAATCAGGAATTAGAAAGATTTTAAATTCAGTAAAAAATATCTCGAATTTATGTAGTTTAAACATTAGTAATAACTACATTGCTGGTGATCTGAAATATGTAACAGAAATACTTATCGGTGCTACTAAGTTACTACAACTTGATTTGAGTTACAACCAACTAAAATCTGATTATATGATATGCTTTTTTTATCAAATGAAAAGTATTTTTACAAATATAATACAGTTGTGTGTGTCTGGCAATGTTATCAGCGCTGAAGTTACTGAAGCTTTAGCAGATGTTTTGCTGGAGAATACTACATTAAAAGAACTGGATTTAAGTGATAACAACTTACATGCAGAAGGAATTAATAATATTTTTGGTAGATTAAAAATTTCTACCTTATTCAAACTTAATATTAGTCATAATGATATCACTGAACAAGCAGCAGACTGCATAGCAACTTTTCTTTCTGTGAATACAGATTTAGAAGAACTTGACTTAAGTCACACCAACCTACCATCTGCTGGTGCTGTAAAAATTTGTGCAACAGATCTTGCAAATTTAACTGCTTTCAATATAAGTCACAATGTTATTACAGGTGAAGCAGCAAATGATATAGCAACCTTTCTATCTAGGAACACAAAACTAAAAAAGCTTGACTTAAGCCATAACAACTTACTGTCTGCTGGTGCTATAAAGATATTTAAGACAGGTATATCTAAATTAACTAAATTTAATATTAGTCACAACAGCATTACAATTGAAGCAGCCAATGATATGGAAACATTTCTATCTTGCAATACAAAACTGCATGTACTTGACTTAAGTTGTAATGATCTGCAAGAATCCGGTTGTATGAATGTCTTTGCAGTACTACAAAACAGTTCTGTTTTAACTTCATTGAAGTTTAGCAACTGTAATGTTAGCAATAAAGCAGCAGACGAGTTGGCAACTGTTTTACTTCATAACGTTTCATTACAAGAACTTGACTTAAGTTATAACAATTTATCAAAATCAGATTCATTGAAGATTTTAAAAGGAATGAAAGATATTTCAGGCTTGTTGACATTCAATGTTAGTCACAACAAGTTCACTGATGAAGTAGCAGATGAATTGGCAATTTCTTTACTAAACAAAATTAAATTACACGAAATTGATCTGAGTTATAATAATTTATCAACATCGGATACTGTAAAAATTTTTAAAGGGATGAAAAATATTTCAAATTTAGGAGCAATTAATATTAGTCACAACACAATCACTGATGAAGCAGCAGACAGTATAGCAAGTGTTTTGTCTAATAACACTAATTTACTAACACTCAATATGTCTTTCAACTGTTTAAGGTCTAAAGGATGGCTTGAAATTTTTGATGGAATGAAAAGTATTTTATATTTAAGAAATCTGAATATTAGTCATAACAAAATTGCACTTGAAGCTACAGGGAAAATAGCAGCTGTACTATCTCATAATACGAAACTAGAAGAACTCGATATCAGCAATAATGATCTACAAACATCAGGTGCAATGAAGATTTTTCAAAGTATCAAGCACACTTCAACCTTAACAAAACTGAATATTGCTCACAACATGATCACTGATGAAGCAACAGAGTATATTATTGATGTCCTGTATAGCAATAGCGAATTGAAAGAATTCAATATAAGCCACAATAGTCTGCTAGAAATAGATATAATTACAAAGATAATAATTTCAAGAATGATCAAAGTTAACAAATCAATTGATGAGCAAACGACTAACAAACTATCAATCTTTGTTACTAGCCTACAAGAACTGAATTTGAGTAACGTTAATCTACAAATGGTAGATGCTATTAAAAGTTTCAAAGATTTAAACAATATTTCTGCATTAAAAATATTTAATATTAGCGGAAATTCCCTACCTTTACATGCAGCAGATTATTTAGCAGAGTTTTTATCAAAAAACAGAGAACTACAAGAACTTGATTTGAGTCATAATGACCTACAAGAGTCAGGCATCAGTAAAATCTTAGGTGCAATAAAATGTTCAAATTTGACTAAATTAAACATCAGTAAAAACAATGCAAATTTAAAGGGCACAGTAGAAGTTCTTTCGTGCAGCACTGAATTAGTTGAACTTAATTTGAGTTATAACAAGTTAAATAGTGCAGTAGATGCTACATGGTTTTTTTCTGAATCCAAAAATATTTTTGGCAATTTAGCCACATTCAATATGTCTAGCATTTGTCATGAAATCAATGATGAAGCAGCAACAGCTTTAGCAAATGTTTTTTCTCAGAACTCCAAACTGAAAGAACTAGATTTAAGTGATAACAATTTATCTACTGAAGCAATAATCAAAATAATGGGTGAATTAAATACTTCAACTTTATTGACTAGATTTATTATTAGTCACAATAATGTCACTGACCAAGCAGCAGACTACATAGCAACTTTTCTTTCTAGAAATACAAATTTAAAAGTGCTTGACTTAAGTCACAATCAACTACTATCTGCTGGTGCTATAAAGGTTTGCAAGACAAAAATTTTAAAACTGGTTACTTTTAAAATGAATCATAACAGTATTACAGCTGAAGCAGCAAATGATATAGCATCTTTCCTCTCTCACAATAAAAATTTACAAGTACTTGATTTAAGTTGTAATGACCTAAAAGGATCAGGTTGTAAGAATATCCTTAAAGCATTAGACATTTGTAATTTGACTTCATTGAAAATTGGTAACTGCCATGCTACTGATGAAGCAGCAGATGAAGTAGCAAATGTTTTACTTAATAATCCAACATTGCAAGAACTTGATTTGAGTTGCAATAAGATATCAAAATGTTTTTTGAATATTTTTAAAGGAATGAAGAATATTTCAAACTTAGTATCTATCAACGTTAGTCATAACACAATCACCGATGAAGCAGTAGATGACATAGTATATGTTTTCCTACATAACACTTCTTTACGAGTACTTGATTTAAGTTATAACAATCTATCAACATTAGATACTGCAAAGATATTTGAAGGAATGAAAAATATTTCGAAATTAGAAGCAATTGACATTAGTCACAATGCAATCACTGATGAAGCAGTAGATAGTATAGCAGCTGTCTTGTTTCATAACAGCAACCTTCAAGTACTCAATGTGTCTTTCAGCTGTTTAGATTCAGAAGGGTGTATTAAGATTTTTAATGGAATGAAAAACACTTGGTGTTTACGAAACCTAGATATTAGTAATAACAAAATTAGTTGTGAAGCTTCAGAGAATATAGCAACTGTTCTTTCCCAAAATACAAAGATGGAAATGTTTGACATTAGTTATAATAATCTGCAAACACCAGGTGCTATAAAGATTTTTCAAGGTATTAAATATACCTCAACTTTAACTAAATTTAATATTGCTCACAACATGATTAGTGATGATGCGACAAATCACATTTTGGATATCTTATGTAACAGTAGTAAATTAAAAGAATTCAATTTAAGTCATAATAATCTGCTAGAAATAGATGTGATTAAGAAGCTAATAGTTTCAAAATTTGATAATTTGATTGATGAACAAGCAGCTAGCAAACTATCGATCATTATTACTAGTCTACAAAAGCTGGACTTGAGTAACATTAATCTACTAACAGAAGGTGCGCAAGATTTTGAAGAATTAGGCAATATTTCTATATTAGCAAAGTTTGATGTTAGTGGAAATTCACTGACAGCAAATAACTT